>FWCC01000194.1:0-61388 GCA_900169235.1 Zarea fungicola
TGGGGGCGTGGCACAAGTAGTTCCGTTCATCATCTATTTTTATTTTTTTCAGTCAACTGTTGGTTGCAGGCTGTGACAGAGGTGCTGGGCCATACCATTGATCCAGACCCTGTTGGCGGGATCGAGACTAAAGTAGAGGGACTCGACTAGGATCTGACCCTCCTTTAGTTCATCTGGCGTTGGTGCCGCACACTTTTCTTTGCGAAATGTTTTTCCTGGGATGATGTCACCCTCAGGTCGCTCAGCAAGAGTATATCGTGTGATGGTGCGTGAAGCCATTGTATGTGGAGAGGCTTGTCCAAGGGGTTGAAAGTTGATCTCGTTACGGGACAAAGGAGTTGTTCTTCGCACTACCACCCGTGATGAGCAAGAGCTTCTGGTTACAGATGTTATTGTAATATTCAGGAAACAGACTTCAAACACGAATTAATTTAAGAGAGCTCTTAGAAAGCTTATAATAAGGGAAATAGTGGCAAGCGGGGTTAACCGTTGAGCGGCGTTTTGCATTAGTCAACCACGGCGTTAATTAACTTGATTAGTTAACTGGTGTCAGCACAATACCCAAGTCCACGGCCCAGCCAGTACGGTGACAATGTCATTCACTGGAGCTGCCAGGCTTAAGTGCGATATCCTGGAGCGGCGATAAGCAAGCACCATCAATACCAGCAGTACTTAGCGTGGCGCTTTTAGCAAAGGAACGGCCAATTGAGTAAAGATGCATTGAAATGCAGCGACAGAATCCCCAAATCTTTGCAAAAAACAGTAAGTCTGCGACTTGGGCGCAATGTGGACGCGCCTGATTCATGTATCAGCGCTACTGCAAGGAGACAGCTTTCAACACGTCCTCACCAGAAAAGGGTTAATAGCGCTTACAGTGTTCCCATCAAGCAGGCAAACTGTATCTCGACCGAGACGCTTCAAGCTCACAAATTCATTAAATATCGCTGCCAAAGTTCCCAACTCTAGAAATTTGATCAGATATGTCATTCCCGGCTGGCCCAATCTACAACGCTGCAGTCGGGGGTGGCCCAACGGTGGGGTTCGATGCTCAATTCGGGGCTTGCTGGGCAATCATGCCCCAGGTTGTTGTCTATATAAATGCGGATAGTTGTCTCGATTCATGCTTTAGTGCAAACATCGCTAGTAAACCTCGCAAGGTAGCCCGGTTACCTTTGACACTGTCCACATAGCTGAGTTGGAAATGATGGCAAGCAAATGCGACGCCGCCGAGAAGGGAAACTTCCAAGCTATGGCACAGTGATAGTAAGTACAGTTGATTTTTTGGCGATGGCTTGGTCATGACTTCACAATTATCTCTTTCTTTCCCATGTAGGCTGTCGCTACAATTCGTGCAGAGTTGGAGGGTGATTTTTTCTCTACTTTCTTTTCTGGCATTGAGTTCCACGTTACGCTGAATCGCACATCTCAACCTTGTTCCGATTCTGGTTGGCCGCTTTCTGGCACTCTGTCGCATGCATCGTTAGATCAGGGGCGCAGATCCAGTCAATCACGATGACCTCATGGTCTCACAGTGAGACTGTAATCCCGGGAGTCAAGTGTAGTGAGATAATCTAGGTCTAGAGAAAAAGGAAACAGCCATAGACAGTCTGGTTGAAACAAGCCTAACTTCTACCACGAAGACCCACAGGATGCGCCATTGTTAACTTACTTATTCACCGCGTTGATTCAAACTTGTAGTATTTAAAATATAATTTCTTTATTGGGTTTTTTTTAGTTTATTAAATAAATTCAAATGTTTCAGGTAGCGGCCACGCCTGAGTCAAACATGGCCTACACTAACATATCTAAATAAACTAACTCTAGAGGTGGCCCGTCCCGAGCAGATACAGCGAATGAAATAAAGATATACGATAATGCCGCGACAGTATCTCTAATCTTCGCAAGAAGAAGTACTTTTTTTTTTTTTTTTTTACAACTTGGGTGCGAGGACTTGAGACGACAATGAGGCTACTGCAAGGAGGCCAATATGCCGTGTCGCACTCTGCCCTGTTCGCAATTTGCCGTGTCTCTGAGTGTCGCGTCTTGGTCTTTAGTTATGTTCTGCTTGACAGACACTCAGTAGCCAAGAATGGAATGGTAGCAAATTGATTGCTCCAGACTATTCCATACATTCGACCGACTTATCATAAGAGGGCATAAATAACAAAAAGCCAGTGATTCAGGCACCAAGAAGAAAAGGGAGAGCTAGCCCTCGTTTTATTATAAAGCGGCAAGTCCATGCCACTCGATTTTTTTTTTCCACAATTCAACTCCACAGACTCAGAGACAGATTCAACTTCTCCCTGTTTTTCATTATGAAATCTGCTGTTATTTTTATCGTTCTTGCGGCGTTTTCTGGCGCCACAGTGGCAGATGAACAAGCTTGCATAGTAAAAGGCCAAGAATGCGAACCAGACTTTCCAGACATCTGCTGCTCTGGCCTATCTTGTGTAGGTTTTCAGAAATCTGAAATTTATCTGATTTGAGCCGGATCTAATACATGTGGGCGGTAGATCCTGGATCCGGATACGAAGAAGGGAAAATGTGTCAGGATCGTTGCGCCTAGTACGAATAAGGTGATGGGAGAGGGAGCAAGAGGGTAGCCGTAATATAGCTGCATGTTGTGTATAATGACGCTATTGGTCACTGGAGAGGACTTCCTCCTCTCCAGTACGCACTACGCCGCCATATCTTCTTTTATTCGCCGCCTTCTAGCAAGTGACACGACATGAGTCGTGACAATACGCGATTATTAGTAGCCTATTTAACGGTGATTGGTCCATGGGCGGTATACTTGGGTGGTCAAAGGTCTACTGAATCGTCCATTTCCCCCAATGCTTTTCCAACCAAGTTAAGGAAAATACTGCCGATTAATGCATCGCACTGTAACGCCCGCCTTGGTTTAGCATCCAGCGGGGCCAAGATGAGGTCCTGAGCATACTTTTGGGCAAAAGTGGCTGCGCGAAGCCACGTCGTGTAGCTACATTTACTGGAACTACATGCAATCGTGTTGATTCCGAAAGCCAACCGATGTAGACCATGTGCTTTAAAGTCCGATGGCTCTTCGGAGATTAGATGCAGCATAATGTCCATCGTGGGAAAGGGCCGTAGGTGTCGCCGATCCCCACTGTGTCCGACGATGCAAAGACACTCCGCGATCTCCTGTCCGAAGTCTGGAGTTTACGTCTGGTATCAATTGCGATGCCACAGTGCGCCAGTCTTCCCAACATGACGGGGATTATATCAACTTGAAATAGACCAATGCATATTCTTCGTCATCCATTATGCCGTTGCAACCTGTGATCCAAACCAGGCAAGGAGGCAATGGCACAGGTGGCATCCGTGCACATGATGTTATAACTAATGAATAAAGCCCGCAGGGTATACCCTGAACGATTCTTCGCAGTCGACGAGATAAAAGTTGCAATTTTTCATATTCTTCTTACATATGAAATGCGACCATCTCCTGGGTCGCATACAAGCACCAAATGTTTATGGTCTGGCTCCATGTCGAGCACTGAAGCGAAAATTCTGCTCCGCAAAAGGTAGAAGTTGGCATTGATTCCGTCTAGATTTAAATTGTGTTTGGTAAACTTTAGCTAACTGTGAAGAAATTTTCCTTGGCATAAGCTGAGTTTGCTCGATTTATCCATATGAGGAACTGTGGGTATTTATACCATGTGGCAGTCCGCAACTTTCGGAGGCAGTAAGGTTATTGGATGGCCCCATCAAGGCCAGCAATAGAATCATCATTCCTTTTCACTTCTCGCTTCCTATACGAATAGTGAGAGTGGTGCGATCTACAGACCCACTGACCGTATTCACAGTTAAAAGTAGGACCTCGTTAAGATTAACGAGCACCTGGTTCGACCTGACTCATGCTCGCTCACAACTCGATGGGCACGAAGTCTAACAACGTGAAGTGCGTGTCCTAATGGTGATCTTTTTACGGGGGCGAACGACCTTAGATTACTGGTATGTTGCTAGTGAAATTTTCCTCTGGGCAATTTCTAAAGATGTATTCAAACCTGCAACATGTCGGTCAGAGGGCAAGGTGTCGAGATCGTCAACAGCAAAACCGCAAGTGGTTGTTTTTCAGGCAGGGAGATCGAGTAGAAGTACGGCGCTTTTGCATACCTCGAGATAGACTCACACAACAAATATACTAACTGTGGATGCTGCACCAGTCACTATTAAAAGGTTCTCCAGTAGGATCACGAGTCAAGTCACTGCTAGGCTGTGGTCAAAAAAAAATCCCGATTTTGTAACAGTATACAGCAGTCGAGCAGGGTGCTTCGATTTGTCTTGCGTGCAACGAAATCATGCCGCGTGAATCAGCCGCACGAATTAACCCGCACGATCAGCCCCCATGATACTGGATTCGGTTCTAATTTTAATGAATCTCATTTTAAAGCCCCTTGCAATTTCTGAATGCAAGATGCTGCATCTAGCTATCAGCCACAGAGTTCCGGATTCCGGGACTCTGTGTAAGCAGCCACTGTACGGATCAGTAATCCGCTGAGGCGGAGCTCTCCAGCCTTGACAGGCCTTGCACTGGATTCCCTGTTGCTTTTTATTTTTTAGCTTACTCATTCTTTTGTTTTTATTTCACTATTTCTTTGTTGTTGTTCATGTCTCAAAATATTCTCACTTCTGTTTAAGTTATCCTCATTTTATGCTGAGCCAAAGTGTTCCATCAATATATTAGACAGCCACTGGGTACGAGGCTGCGTCTATGTTGGTCCAATTTCTGCCTTGCTAGCTGACTGGCTGTCGGGCTACTGCTGACTGGCTTGTTACACTTGGTTACTGGCTTGACTGTTGGCTGGCTTATTTCTGTGGTTCCTTACCTGCTGGTCCACTGGTTTGTTGGCTTGGCCGGCTTTAATTCTGACACGATTATAAGGCATTTGCCGACTCCTCGTCCCGCATTAGCAAGAAGTTATACCCAAAACAGGTCGGTGTGCTAAAATTAGGTGTTCCTTCTGGCTGAAACGGTAATCTTTAGCGTGTAAGCTCGTGCGAGGCTATCGCAGCAGTTTTGTAAGGCTGTTTTAGCGATTGGTCCAGCTACCCTTCGCCTTGCTGGCAGCTAACGGCAATTGATGTGGGAGAAGCCAGAAATAGGTGCAAGACGCGAATTTTCAGATTAATAATATTTTTGTCTGATTTCTCTTGCGTGTACTTAATGCGACACGTACGCCTCCATTCGGACAAATTTTGTTGTTGTAAAATCTCTACATATTCTCACACTCACCGATTTCCGTCAATTAACACGGTATTCATTGATACTTCATATTCACTCGTCCTCTTCGATCAGAGTCGACAGACATTGAGAAACTCCAACAAGACCCAATTTACTTCCATCAACACATCACTCAAAATGGCTGAATGGGAAAATGGCCTCTGCGAGACTGACTGCGGCAGCTGCGTATGTACCATTACATCAGTTGAGAATAACTAGGCACATGAAAACTAATCCCAATTTCTTGTTCTTAGTTGGGCGCGTGGTGCTGCACTTGCTTCGCCTTTGGTCGTGCCGCCGATCGCCTGCGAGTCTTTCCAGACACCAACCCGGATAACTTGAGCAACTTCAACGGCTCCTGCTTCATGTTCACCCTAGCTTCCATGTGCAGCCTGTCCTGTATCCCTCTTTGGATGCAGCGAAAGGACGTACGCGAAAAGTTTGGCATTCGAGGTGGCGGCTGTGGCGACTGCATGGTATGTGAAAGACAGAGAAGCGAGGAGAAACCATCATAAGAAAGTGACTAATAGATGTCTGTGTAGGTTGCAACGTGCTGCACTCCTTGCGCAGTGTCGCAGATTAACATGGAACTGAAGAAGCGAGCAGAGATGCAGCAGAATGTAGTGCAAACCAAGGGCTATACCCCTCCTTCGGGTATGGCGTATGGCCCTCAGCCATGAGTAATGTTTATCTTCGGATGTGTATCAATTTTTGCAGTTATTTAGCGTATAATAAAATCAGGTTTCAAGGGCACTTTGCTGGTTCGAATACCTGATGGTTGTTCCCCTTGACAAAGCATATGACCACGACGGCCAGAGGGGGTTCAAGCACACGCAGTTAACCTGCTCAAGGCCATACGGCGAGTTGAGACACAAAATTAAACAGGTGATGGCAATGTATATTTTCCCATTGATTGAGCGGCACATTGATTGAGCGAGACCCATATGATGGTTGCACTACACCGGCGATCCTGCGTCCCACTTCGGCGGCGATGCCTTCCTCCGGCGTGCCCTCCACCAGACGACGACATACACTAGCTACCCTATATTACTGCTACGTCGAAGCACTTTGATGATTCTCCTTAACACCTTGAAACATCGGTTTCTCCACGTTCTCCGTGGGGAGCCATAGGTCGAAAGTGTGTCATGACTTTACAGCTCGATTCGTCTCTTCTGGAACGAAGAATATATTTTCAGAATATTGATCCTCCAGCGCAGTCATAGTGGGCTTGATTAAGTAAAGCTGGCCACGAAGCCACCATCAACACCCGTGTAGTTACCAGAGTATTACCACTTCCTAACTGCCTTGTGATGGGACAAGACAACAACAGCGGTATGCTATTTAAAGAAGAACGGCTGTGGAGTAGCACCGTTGCGCCAACCAGCCACTAAAACTTAGTGCTGTTCATATTGGAGATGGCCTGCGATTGCGACCATAGACTTTCATAGGAAACCGAGTTCCAATATTGACAGATTTCACCGTCCCAATATAAGAACTAGTTAATTGAACCGGTATGTGCAATTTGGTTGAAGCGGTGCCTTTGACTTGCAACTTTAGGGGCTAAAGAAGTGTGTTATCGGTTCTCTCCGCCTTAAATTAGGCCGCGCTGAAGCGAGGCGCAGTTCAATTCTTGCCACGGCAAAGTGGACACTAGAACGATGCCAAATCGCTAGCTAAATATTATTCACGAGTTACGGAGCCATCGATACGGGTTTGACCCAGATTTGTCGCTGCCGTTGTTAGCATAAGGGAAACCGCTACTGAGAAAGGTCGTCGTCCGGTGTATATCGGCCACTTGCCCGAACCGAAACATGCATGATGTGTGGCACGAGATGCAGCTGACGTCTACCGGTTCAACTGTAGGGCCAAGTCGACAGTGAGCCAGGGGTCAATCAGGAATTGATTGCGAGGCATGTCCCTGATATTGGCTCTCATTCGACGCTACGGCAGCCAAGCTAGCGGGACTGCAGGAGAGGGGGCCCTCTTCCACACCAACGTTTTACAAAAATGCGCCACTTCTGAATGTGCCGTGCAGTTGGAGAACTTGCAATGCAGCATGCCGGCAGCGAGGTTGTTTGCTCGGAATAATCGCACCTGTGCTGCGTAGTACTTCACTGTGTCATCTTGAGAGTCGTGTCTTGCGCAACCTCGAGCATCATAGTATCCAAGTGACAGCAGATTCGTCACGACCCCCGCACCTGGACTGGAAGGGCATCGAAAATAGTAGCAAGCCCACTTTGAGATTAGCGGTGTATGGGCAAGGGACACACTAAAACAAAGGCGGCTTGGGAAAACTGTCAATAGGGGGCGGCGGTTTCCAGGCCGCGCGAGTTTATTCGGATACTTTGCCAGGGCAGATCCAGGAGGTAGTTACCCGGATATATAATAGATGCTGACAAGCCACGCTAGTATCGGTTGTTAAAAAAAGGGTCGGTGTGGTGTGTGTATTTTAAGCCTCGCCATACCATACATTCAAATCAAATCATGACTATAGACGCCGACTTGCGAACGGGAAGCGCGGCAGGGTTGGAAAACTGGCCGCAACCGTTCCGGCTTACTGAAGAAGAGTTGCAAAATCCTCGACGGCCACCAATTTGGAGGGTGAGCAACAACAGCTACACGCAGGTCGAGGGCATTGCAGATAAATTTCGCAGCCATGTCATCATCCCCATCGTTGATCAAGCCACGGCCACTTCCACATGGACGGCCCTTGTGCCGGGAACTGTTATAACCGAGCAGGGCGTCTCTGTTGACAGGATAAACGACATCATCTCATCCCAGGCGGAGTGGAATGTCGGCGATGCCGTTACGGATACGGTCACGGTGAGGGCAAAGATTGGGACCCATGGCCTCTTACTTTCTACTCTGCAGACGGACAAGTCACAGCAAAATACCTCGGTGCATCTGGACGAGAGCGGATCTTCGGCGAATGTGTCCCTGGTCGTTCGACCGGATGGCGGGCTGGAGGTGCACAAGACATGCTCTCATGACGGCATTGACGAGAATGGCCGCCCGTGGTTAGAGCGTCAAAATAGGTTTCTGGAAACGAGCATTGCAGTCAAGGAGACGGACATTTTCGTGCGGCCGCTGCGATACACGGCCACCGATGATCACTTCTCCATCGACTTTCCCTACCTACCCAGCCAGACGCTGGCGCAGCTCGCCATGGCCGGCATGGGAGGCGAGCTGCTCCTGGACGTCACCAGCGAGCTCCTGGGCGAAATGGCCGTCAAGGTGTGGCCCAAGACTGCGACGGAGGCACCGGTGGATTTCATCGAAAAGGCGCACTTTGACCGCATCGACCGCCGCGTCGCCATTGCCCGCGCCGCCGTGCCGGAGCTCGGCGCCATTGTCGACAGCGCCGAGGTCGTCGTCAACGGCCGGACGCTGCTCGGCTTCCACGCCGTCATGGCGCAGCTGCGCGCGCATCCGGCCATTGCGGCCATGGCGCCGACCTTGATTGGCGAGATCCACGGCGACCTGAACCTGCACAACATCCTGTGCTGCGTCGGCGCCGAGGCGCAGCGCCAGGTGACGCTGATTGACCCGCGCGGTGTGCATCTTCTCAGCGACTTTGCCAAGACGCGGGACTTTGAGCCGGGCGACTACGCGTATGAGCTGTCCAAGCTCAAGTTCTCCCTGTCCGCCTTTTCGGAGATTCGGCACGGCTACCTGACGCTGCAGCAGCAGCAGCAGCAGGGCGGCGGTGGCGGCATGGATTTCAAGATTTCGTTTGCGCACCACTCGGGCTCGGAGACGATGCGCAGCGCCGACGCGGGCTTCTTTGGCGCGCTGGCGCAAAACGAGCCGTTCATGGACTGGGTGCAGCGCGTCGAGCCACGGGGCGGCTTCGATGCCCTGCGGCACCGCGTCCTGCTCGGCGAGGCGGCCAACTTTGTCGCGGACGCGGCGTGCGCGCTGGGCCGCGACACGGTGCACGAGGTCATACCGCTCTTCCTGATTGGGCTGGACAAGCTCAACAGCGTGTTGGCGCTGCTCAACGACACCATCGCGGAGCACAAGCTCGACGACTGGTTCGCGCGCCCGGCGGCGGAGGACACGTCGGCGGGCCTCTTGGGGGTGCAGGAGTCGCTGCTGCTCCCGCGGTATACGGTGCTGCCGTGGGATGTGATTGAGCTCACGGCGCCGGCGGGCCAGGTGGCCATGACGGCGCTCTTGGTCGAGTCGCTGCGCGCAAAGTGCTTCCCTTGCAATACACCCATCTACACGTCGTCCACGATCCCATCCAAGGTCCAATATCCACACATTCTCATTCACGGGGTTGACGCGACGAGCAGCCCCACGGAGGCGCTCTTGTCAGGGGTGTCACAGGCCAATATTTTTTGGGGTCGGGATGAGGACAGTCTGCGGATCGTCTCAATACAGCCTCCTAGTGTGGAAATTGGTGAGGCGGCCGGTGGTGGCTTTGCTCGCCAGGGAAACAGGCTCTTGGCGCCGGGTCCATGGGGCGCGTCTCCGCTGCAGCTGGTGCTGCTAACCGCGCAGCAAATGCGTTTTGCTCGGCCTGGTCGATTTATTGTCGATGACACGTCGTGTGCCCTCCTGACCAAGGAGGTCTATCTGCCGGACGTGGAGATGGCGGTGTTGCTCTCAAGTCCAGCTGAAACAGACAGGGCATTGCGACCGTCCGAGGTTGCTCTACGGACGGCAATGGGGAAGCTACCACAAGACGTGACAGATGTGGTAGGTTCGCCAAACACGCCATTGGCCAGCGGCATCTTCATCGCCAGGGAAGGACTTGCGGCGTTGGAGAAATTGGTCGCGGACGGTATTCGCCCTCGAGGCAACATTTTAACCGACGTCGTCCTCGGGTCCAAGCTGGACAAGGACTCGTGGGTTGAGCTGTACTGCTCGTTTGGCTTCGCAAAGGACAAGGCGGATCTAGCGTGGGACGCGGCGCAAAGGCTGTCGGTAGGGGTAAGCTCTGAGCCGACTAGCTATTCGTCTGGCGGCGACAAGGTGTCCATGTATAGATTTGGCTCGCTGGAAGAATACAAGTGGTTGACGACAGAGGCGAAGAAGGACTCTGTCGTAAACAGTCTAGCCTTCATGGCAGCCACACTAGCTTGGCGTGAACAATGGACAGACGTCTAGGCAAAGCATGGTTCACAGACTAGAGCAGAGCATAGTTCAATGCCCAGATGCATGTGGAACGATTAAAATAGCCAATATAGAGTAGTGCGAGATTAGCTCTTGTCCCTGTCACAATCAAATATTTCATGCAGCCCTTGTTCTACTATGTATTGATGAGGAGCTCATCAAGGATCCATATGGAGAAACAGAGATTGAATGACTAATATTTCCGGGCCTCAAAACGGGTCAAAAGGAGAACTGTGTGAATGAAGCTAGAGTGGTGAAAAGGGTTGTAACTAGTTGTTTGATGGGTTTGTTTTCTTCTCCTTTTCTCTCCTGTTTCCTCTATTGGCAACCTGTCTGGCTCACTCGGCTCAGTTACTGGTGCTTGCTGATCTAATGATGATTGTAAGCATGTGTATTACTCGAATCTCACTGGATGGTCAAACCGGACGGGTTTTCATGCAGCAAAGAGGGGGTAACGGGGACCGGTGGTACGGGCGCTGACACACAGGCCAGCTGCGACTTTGTACAACGAGGGTTCAGAAGCACATGTAAATTCCGAGGTAATTCACCTGCATTCGTTAGCTGCCGCTCGACGCAGGCCAGTCAAAGGCCAAGGGCTTGGAGATGCTTTCATGGCTGGCGTGGCGCCGCCCGTTAGTGCGCGACACATGTGTCGCTCCTACGATTGAGCAATCAGGCCATGAGCCATGCCAATCCTGTCTCCCCGCATGTCAAGGAAGAGACCCAACCCAAATGCCCACCAGGGAATCTTACTGGGTAGCGGTACACACCCACCGCCCAGTTCGGCCTGGGCCCGTCGTTCACCAAGTCGTGGAGGACCCAATTTCCCGCCCACGGCGCTGGAGCTTGATCTGGCTAGTCTCCGTCCTGTGTGGCTGCAGCCAGCAGCAAAGGAACACTGTCCACAGTGGGTGAGTACGAAGTAGAGTTTTTCTTTTTGCTAGCGGTGGCGACGGGCCTGGCGTTTTCCCCAGCTGGCTTCCCCAGAAATTCTTAGAGTTCCACTGGGTTTGGTAGCTGCCAAGTCCGAGTTCAGGCTCTAGACTCTGGTGTCGTGGGACGAAGCCGTCTCTGTCAGGTGTCTAGCCTGTCCACAATGTGTCAGAGTAACCTGTCACTTGATTTCATGTCCTGGTGTTCTATAACGATTAAAATGGTATTTGGATCGAAGAGTAGAGTTTGTTCATGACGAGATTTGATCCCGGCCGAGACAGTGAGCTTCATCGGGGAGGAGGAACACAACAAGGGTCTTGATGCTAGGGCGAGCCTTAAAAAGCCAGTGCAAAGGACACAAGGGAGACTTGTCTGGTGTGGCGTACACTATCGACCAGCATATGACCACTCTTTGGCAAGCATTCGACGCTACAGATGCAGGCCGGGCCACCCGGGATGCATCCTTCTCGGGGCTACAAGACATTTTTAGCTGCATGTACATGCATGGGCACTCCCACATGCTATTTCCCAAGTCTTGGCCTGTTCAGCAGCTGCTGCCTTTTGCTCTTCGGCCGCGGTTCTCCTCAGGCTAAAGAGACATTAAAAGTGCATGCGACCCGCCATCCGATCTTGTCTTTGCCCCTTTGCTTCTCTCCGCCTTTGATCCTTCCCCACGCAGACGCTGTTGCTCTCGTTGATTTGCTCGCGTGCCAATCACGGTCCTCGTTAAATTTTTATTTCTAATAATTATTTTTTACCGAGTAACACTTGTCAAAATGTCGACATATCGGATTGGTAGAAAGGAGGCCATCAAGGATGCCATCAACCGGGGCGCCGTCTTTGTCCTTGTCATTGCGGCTATAGCGACGGGTGCGACGAGCCACGAGAAGAAGGCCTTTACGATGCTCTACATTTTTGTAAGCACTGAATCCATGTTTCTTATCAAAAAAAAAAATACTTACATTTCTTTTTCTTTTTCTGCAGGGCTCCATCTCGGTTGCGTTGGCCGCCATTGCTTTCCTTCACGCTCTCTTCCAAGTGCTCAAGGGTCCCGAGACGAGCATGCGCAAGGCTCTCCTGAAGCTCCCGTTTGAGCTGATTCTCCTCGCCTTCCTCATTCTGTCCACCTACTACTCATTTTCTACCGATGGCAAGAGCGGCACGGATGGCTATATCGATCCGGATGTGTCTGCCCGCCGCGTTGCCTGTGGTTTCCTGTGCATGGTTGCTGCGTATGTTTGCTGTCTATACTTTCCATCCCAAAAAATCTAACTCTTTTCATAGTGGCGCTCAGATTATTCATGCCCCTGCCGCCATCAAGTCCTTGATGGCTGCCAAGTACGCCGAGCAAGACTTGCGTGAGAAGCAGGAGCTCGAGGCTGGCGCTCGCGTCGTTTAACTTGCATGCCGATTTCTTTTGAGCAAGGGGGAGAAACATTGTTTTGCGGTCATGGAATATCATGTAAAACGAATGATCAAAGACTACACTTTATGTTGACAAGCTGAGATACCACAGGGTGATGTTGAGTGTTTTTGTTTCTTAGTTGTTGGTGATGCTGCAGCAAGCAAACGGCCATGATGAGGAGGAAGCGGTAATGTATGTAAATTTTTTATGAGACAAAGGGGAATTGAAAGATGGCTCCAGTTCTTTTTTCCAGGAGCCAATTACCAAACTCGCCACTTCCCTCACATGTTGGCCGCCAACAGCCGGTGTCAAGCGGTTTGCCTAGCTGGCTGGAGACTGACAATCAGGATCAGGCTGCCCCTCAACCTCAACCTCACCTCAAACCTGCAGGCCAACACACGCACCGCACAAGCGCCCCGAGCAAACGCATCCTTTTTGCTTTTTCTGTTTGCCACTCTGCCAGTATCGTCATCGTGGTCGTCAACATTGTCAACATTGTCATCGTTAGCATCGTTAGCATCGTCAGCATCGTCAGCATTGCCAGCATCGTCGCCAACAAACACTTGATTCATCAATAACAACGTCAATAGGCACACTCACTACTACCGCTGCAATGGCAACACTTCTAGCCAACAAGGACCCAGACGTGGCCTCGTCTGCCGTCACCTCCGATCACGATTCACGCTTGCACTACCCTCCTGCTCCCAGCCAGGAAAGCCACGAGATGATGGCTGCCGATGAGCTGCCTCTCCAGGAATCAGTCCAGACAGAATACCCAACAGGCGCCAAGCTCTGGCTCATCCTCATCAACGTCGCCGCCGTCCTCGTCCTCGCCTGCATCGACATGAACATCCTCCCCACCGCCCTCCCCCGCATCACAAACTACTTTCACACCATCAGCGACGCCGGCTGGTACTCGTCTGCCTTTCGCCTGTGCCTCTGCGCTTTTCAGTTTGTCTTTGGCAAGGCCTACGTCCTCTTTTCCGTCAAGCGCGTCTTCCTCCTCGCCAATGTCATCTCCATGGCCGGCTCCGTGCTGTCCGGCGCCGCGACGACGTCCACCATGCTCATTGCCGGCCGCGCTATTGCCGGGCTGGGATCCGCGGGCCTGTTTTCCGGCTGCTTCATCATCCTCGTGCAGTCCATCCCGTTACACCGCAGGCCGCTGTACGTCGGCATCATGGGTGGCGTGCAGGGCGTGGCGGCCTGCGCGGCGCCCCTCCTCGGCGGCGCCATAACCCAGTCGCTCAGCTGGAGGTGGTGCTTCTACCTCACGGCGCCCATCGGGGCCCTGACGCTCCTCTGCACCGTGTTCTGCTTCCCCGACGCCCCCAAGCCGGCCGACGTTGCCCAGATGGGCCTGTGGCGCAAGGTTGAGCAGCTGGATCTACTCAGCAACCTCCTCTTCATCCCCTCGCTAACCTGCCTCTTCCTCGCCCTGTCGTGGGCCGGCACCAAGTACGCATGGAGCGATGCGCGGGTCGTCGGCACCCTCGTCACGTTTGGCGTGCTGCTCGCCGCCTTTGTCTACCACCAGATCCGTCGGGGCCGCGAGGCGACGCTGCCCCCGCACGTCATGAGGCACCGGTCCGTCGTCGCGGGCGCCATCTTCATCGTCTGCATGAACAGCGCCGACAGCATCCTCGACTACTACCTGCCCACGTACTACCAGGTCGTCCGGCACTACACGCCCGCTAAGAGCGGGTACATGATGCTGCCCATCATTGCGGGCGCCATTGTCGGGTCGCTCCTCCACGGCGCGGGCACGAGTGCCTTTGGCTACTACGCGCCCTTTATGCTCATCGCCTCCATCCTCATGCCCGTCGCCCTCGGCCTGACCACGACGTTTAGCGCCACGACGAACTTTGCGCAGCTCGTCCTCTACGGCGCCCTGTTTGGCCTCGCGTACGGCATTGGCTTCTCGGGCCCGCAGAATGCCGTCCAGACGTCTCTCTCGCCGGAGGATGTGCCGCTCGGGCTGTCGGCCATTTTGTTTGCGCAGTCGTTTGGGCCGGCCGTCGCGGTGACGGTCGCGCAGCTCGTCTTTTCGCGCGAGTTGAAGTCGAGTCTCGATCGTCTTGGTCTGAGCGGCAACGAGACGGCCATTTCGCAAAAGGGACTGCTGGAGATTTTCCACGACATGCCGCTCGATCGCGTCGAGCAGGCCCTGCTGGGCTTCAACAAGAGTCTGGAGCGGGTCTGGTACATTGCCGTTGGGCTTGCATGCATGACTCTGGTTGGCACCCTGCTAATGGAGTGGAAGTCGGTCAAGGCCAAGAAGGATTAGAATTGGTCAGTTACAGGTGGATCCAAATAGGAAAGAAAGAAGATGACAAAGAGGTAGAAAAGGGTGCATAAATTGGAACAAGCAATTGTGAACTACATGAGCCAAAACGTTCATCTGCAACATTAGACACTATTCTAATTAGAACTAGTAACGCCGTTATATGATTGTCCACTTTTACATCTACTTCGCTTTGCTCGTTGGTGACGTTAATGTCTGTTGTCTGCATCAGTGAAACCCGCACGCTTTGGATGCCGACAGCATGCTCAACACCGTTGCTCACTCTTCCAACAAGTCCCGCAAGGAACCCTACGATTTACTGTAAATTTCAGCTCGTTCTACTCGTTTAAATTGACCGAAAAGGTTCCATCAACGGGGACGAACAAATTAACCATAACTTTTAGGACAACTTGCCGACGCTAGGGCAAGAGGATTCGGAACCAAAGAAAAAACTCGGCAATTGATCTGCGAATCACATTTGCCTCCTGTTATACTAGCTCAATCAACGCTCAATTATTGGACCACGCTTATAGTCGAATGGTTAGCTCAACTCGCGCAGCACTCCGTTTTTGGTCTCAGCCTCACTAGTTACAATACCGCCGCCTAAACTAGTATGTGATTTGAAACAACGTCCAACGGTATGTAGACCGTCTTTTGCGTTTATTACTTTACAATACATGCGACCAAGAAACAAGTTTTCGAGTATAAGGGGACCGTCATTTACAGCTTCATTTGTCAGATTTTCCTCTGTATTGTTCAATCATAAATCAACAGTGACATCAATACGAAACTGGTATGTGTTGGTGCCATGAGCCAACACCACGATGGAATCCAGCTAAACTGCCATTAGACTAAGCCTCATTCAACCAAAACTCGACACCAACGCCAAAATGCGAACCACGGTTCTTTCAGCAATTGTCAGCACGCTCCTGCTCAGCGCGGATGCTTGCTATGTTCGCTGCGGGGCTATTGACGTGAGAGATGTCGGTCCAAATCAGCTGGTGTGCCCTGGGCGTCAGACATTCATCAACTCAAAATTCGGATACGCCGACATTGTCCATTTCGACGGAGGACGGCGTTCTACGTGCGTGGACAATGAGGGCTTTGATCTGCACGAGATTGCAGAGAATGTCATTGGGTGCGACAATGGCATTCCTGGTCGCTGCTGTGGCAATACGCGCTGTTAGCCAGCCCTGGTTGCACTGAACAGGCGTGGTGAGGTTTGGAGAGTATCAGAGGATGTATACTGAGTCTAGTCCCGCCATGTTTAGTATCATGAATGTGTATTAAGATGTGGATATTCGACTTTTTTAAAATGCTATATACATGTATGATTATTCTTCTCTTTAATCTTTGGTTGGATCATGTCGAGTGGCTACTTGCTCGTGAGCGACGCAGTAAAATACCCGACGACATGGTACTGCCGTGAGACTGAAAGCTGCGAATCGACGCATTATCACAGAGCACGACCTCTTCCAAATTATACGCCTCTGGCGACACGAAATCATCATCCAGCGCCGACGACGACGCTGGTGTCGTCGTCTTGACAAAGCACAGCGCCAGCGCGGTGATGAGGAGGTAAAAGGCCATGACGACGTACGGCAGGCCCATCATGACGCCGCCGAGGCGCATGCCCAGCGAAAAGAGCCACGCCAGCAACGGCGCGCCGACCAGCACGCCCACCGTCGTGATGATGCCGATGACGGTCTGGAGCTTGGCCGTGTTGGCGGGCGTGGTGTGCGCCGTCGCGAGCGAGCGGCACAGCGACGTGAGCCCCGCGCCGAGCGTCTTGACCGTCAGCCCTGCAATGACGACGCCAATGTTGGGGCCGGCGACGAGGAGGACGCCTGCGGCGAGGACAAAAGCCGACCCCTGCGCGAGGAGCCTGTCCTTGTCGCGCACGTGCAATGGCTTGAAGAGCACGCCCGAGGTGAGGAGCTTGGAGAGGCCGGGGAGGGCGACGACAATGACAAAGATGTTGACGACGCTGCGGACGGAGAGGAGGTAGCCGACCGAGGCCATGGACCAGCCGAAGCGCTTGCTGACGTACTGGATGAACATGGACGACGTGGAGATGGCGACGGGGCCGGGGCAGAGAAAGGCAAAGAGGACGAGGCACAGGGAGGGCTGGCGGAGCATCTGTGCCGCGGTGACGAGCTGGTCCTTGAGCTCGGTGATGTGCGATTTGATGGCGGAAAAGGGCGACTCATCGTTGTGCATGTCGGAGCCGGGTGATTTCTTGGTTGGGGGCAGCGTCTCGGGGACGAAGAGCATGGCAAGCGCGCCCAGGGACGCGGTGATGAGGCTGAGGCCAATGGGTATCCAGGGCGAGGAGACCATGAGGTAGGAAGCGAGAAGGAGACCAAAAAAGTCGCCGATGATGCTGCCGAGGAGAATAGATAGGAATGCATTGACGCTGGTGGGTGGAAGAGTTAACAAGGAAACATTCTTTTCGTGAGATGGGTGGCTTACCGATCGCCTTCATCTGCTACGTCGGAGATGATGGAGTACATTGTTGATACGAGGACAGTGCCGCCGCCGCCGACAAGGGCAAAGAGAGGAGACGCAAGTAATAGGTTGATGGAGACGGTCTGGCCCATGGCGAGGACGGCCCAGCCATACAAAGAGACGAGGATGACGCCGAGGAGGGAGAGTCGCAGGACGACTTTGCGGCCGTTGCTAGTTACTATTAGCAATTGCATCTTGCCTCGAATTCTTTTGCCTTCTTACCGATCCGCATAGATGCCATAAGGAAAGGCAACAAGGAGTTCTATTCTCTTGTCAGCATTTGATCTCATCCATTATGGGCAAGTTAAACGTACCAAGTGTCCCCTGAATCATTGACACCCATCCATTTAGATATACCAATCTCGACTGCACCTCATCAACCTTGCACATGGCCTCATCAATACCATCCAATGGCTTGCCCTGCTCGGCATAATAACTACGACAGATGTGATCTTCCGTCAGGCGCGTGGTAGGGACATCGGCCACGGAGCCGGACAGGGCGAGAAGCAGCGAAAAGAGGGACACGAGGAGGCAGATGGCGCGCGGATTTTTGACCTGCAGAAAGGAAGCATAGATGGCTGGGCGTTGGCGCTGGGCCTCGTCGCCAAGTAGTGGTGTTGTTTCTTGCATTGTGTGTATGTGTCGCAAGTGCCTTACCAAGTGTCGAGGTCAATTGGCGTGAGCGTCACGGCCTGGTGCAGCGGATGGACGCACATTTTATTTTACGTGAATTCTCAATTCCTACGTGATGCTGATTTCCGCTTGACGGAAAATGCTACAGAGTAAGCACTGTTGATTGGTCTTTTTTCTGCGCTTATGGGTTGGCTCGTGGACGCGTCAGTTTGACTCGTTATACTTTCCACCTGGGCTGCGTAATGCTCCAACCCCCCCTTGTGTCTGAGATTATCAAGCCTTGAAAAAACGGGGGCTGCGGTCTTTACTGGGTACTTTCATTTCCCACATTTTATCTATTTACTCTTATTTCCTTTTGTGGAGGAATGTTTTGCTAGCATCTTTCCGATCTTGAGGACAGCCGGGTACTGGTGCCACTAGACGGCTTGGTCCGTCGAGGTACGCGTACGTGGCCACGCAGACAGCGGACCACTTCCCAAATGGTCTTAATCACACGTCTCATCTTACGTATTGGATGGGATTCTGCAGCAGCCTTTTCCGGTTCAAGAAAAGCGACTGGATATTATTGGTCTCCACGTCCGCATTGTCCCCGGTGGTGGCAGCATTTGCCAACATTGGCCAGGACCAGGACAAGCCTTGACTACTGAGAGGCCCGCCCTACAAGGCTGGCGTTGTGGTTGAATAATCCATTGGTGGCGAGTGGCTGGAATACAACTCAACACTATTCTACTCAATCATCTATTTCATTATTTTCACTCTACAGCGAGCAAAGACATCGACGTCTTGTCAGGTGTCTCGCTGTGAAACTTTAATGAAGAAAACAGCAAAAACATACGTACACACCTGGACATGTCGGTAAAGTACAACACAATCGGACGCACAGACAACGTCAATGCGTCAACCAAGAGAGATGTCCAAGAACATTAGGTTTGCATGCCCTGGCGACCAAGATCTGCACAGTAGGACAAGTCATGACAAGACACGACACGGGCGCTGCAAGACACAGCATTGCACGGCATAGCATCACCAAGACACGGCACCAGCTACAGTAGCCTTACTGTGACTTGACGTGCCAAGTCAACTCGGAAAGGGTGTCGCCGAATTACCTTTGTGAAAATTAATTTTATTGCCTAGTCCTAGAACGGTACTTTACTGATGCGCGACAAAATCGCTCGAGTGTTGGGTTGGTTGGTATGTAGAGGGGTTACTTAGCTTCGCTCACAAAGTATAAATAGCTACGTTGCCCTTTAACTTTTCGCATTTCAAATCATCACAAGAAGCACTCTACGACTCGAGTTAAACAGTCCTCATACTCTATTTAAATGAAATTGGCTCTTATACTCCTTGCGGCGGGGGTTGCACTTGGTGACACTCAGAAATCATGCAGCCAAGCCAGCGGTGGAGTGTCGTCCCACCTTGTGCTACACGCTGATTCGGTTTGTTGCACGCAATTTGGAGGCTTCCCAACCGTTGACGGTTGCTATGTCAAGCGGAAGCGGGCTAAGGCCGATACGTTTTTAGAATGCTGCAGCAAGGTGCTGCAGAACCCATATGCAGCCGTGTGAGGTTTCGCAAATAATGCAGAACAAGTGCAGGAACCTCCGACACGAAACAGCGATCACGCTTGCATGCAACAATACTGCAGACTGTATGTATTTTGTGTTACAGTAATTCTTGTCTTATACAGTTACTTACCAAGTTTTGCGTGCGAATTCTAGTCGTCATGTTGACAAAACTAGTGATTGACTTGGTATCAAAATCGCCTTTACATGGTTCTATTTTGATGCGTTGTCAATATATCGATAAATTCAGACCCCATCAGCTAAATTTAAATCTTTAAAGCGCCACCTCATTGTGGCGTTGTCCAGCATCGGAATTTTGCCCTGCGGACGAGCAATTTCTGGCCGATCGGAGCTGCGGCTGCATGTTGCCTTGATCTGGCATCGTAGGACTAGACTCTGTACATGTTTCGCACCATTATTTCGCTGACCATGCTCAAAAGACTCAGTTGATAAAAAAAAAAAAGGAGTATAATAAGGCAGCCAAGGACAAGGCTGGATGGATATAAGCGAGGATTTCCGTCATGATTGTCCACAGTTGTCCCTGCCCCAATATTCTTTTGTTGTTTGCAAGGTGTTTTTTCCGGGTGTGAGAATGATTAAAAGAGAATAAATTTTGAATTTCTTCAGACGGGATAATATTTCGAACATTATTGTTTTCGCTTTCCTATACTCGTAGTTTATCCTCTGACCAGAATACTCCTAGGTCAGGCGGTACTTGAAGGGTACCTAAAAGGTCAATTGCTAAATCATAGTAACTAATACAACAGTCCCTGTAACAATTTTGAGATTTGGCATCGTCCGACAATCCCAGCAACTGCAGAACCCGCAAGCTTGCGGTGCTCTCTCGGCTATTGGTAACGCCGATAATTTAGCGTCATCAATCATCACAAAAGCACCAGGCTCCTTCACTTCGCTTTTGCACCGGCAGTATTGCCCTCTTGGTTCACTTATATCCACCCCGCTAGCGTCCGCTTCCTCCGCGCGCTGCTTCTCGTCTTCTGTGCAGAATAAGCGGTGCAATTTTGCTATGTTGCCACCGCTATCAGAAAGTGCAGTGCCCACTCACGCTGACCGTAACCCTGAACTGGGCGCTGATCCTAGCCCCCAATTGCCCTGACGCTAGCATTGGAACGTCGATTAGCCTGTTATATCTAAGATGACAACGTAACAGGCGATACCATGCAAGTTCCGATGTATGGTCACTTACGTTTAACAACATGTAATTATACCAAGGTTAAAGGGGAAAAACACGTTTACTTATAGACTAACTCTGGGAAAGCTATGGCCTAGATCTCAAGATGGACTGTATAGTAGCTAAAACGAACCCTTTTTTAGAATCTAGTTCCTACACCCACTCAAACAGGAATACGTCTTCATGGAGTTGATATACCCGCCGCTTCGACCATTCCTGTAGCAACCCGCAAAACCCAGTGTAATCGGGGTCGGGCTCCGTCCTGGACAACCCCTGGGTACGTAAGGAACAAGAATGTCTCCCGGGAGATACGACGGGATGTAAACACCTCTGGCGTTGAATCCACTGGGGTTGCTGCAGCATGTTCCAGTCCTAGGGTAGGAGCAACTGTAAATTTGATTGCCCGTGCACTTGTTGTTTTGATAAAACAGAATAACAGAGGGGAGTCGCTGTTCCAACATGTGTTCCCTGCTTCCTAGAGGACCACTCTGTGAGGTATCCGTGCTGCTTGTGTCCGTCAGGTCAAATGGTTCCACAGATACCCAGAACGCCGGGCTGGTGCCGTTCTCGTTTGTCACCGCCCACCAAGTGCTCTCAGTCGATTCTGGTGCTGTCTCATTGTCATAGTACCAGAGACGGTCTGGAAACTGCAGACGAAGCTGGGATGACGGTTCCACATCCATGGAAGTGTACTTTGGAAATTAGCACTTGAAAAAACTCGTGCTCATGGCCCTTTCAACATTGTAGGAGAAGTACTTACCATTAAACTCGTTGGATCATTGTCAGGCGACGCTTGAGCAGCGCACAGCCGTACAACGGACAAGAAAAACACCCAAGATAGCATCGTGAGAGGGAATAAGTAATCAAAGATTTAGGGATGTGAATAGCAAGAGATGTAGACGCAATGGGGTAAGGTGATGTGATATCCTGCCAGTGTTTGGGAATATTTAATCTACGCATCAAGTCTATGTATATATACATGTCACACCTTGCTGGATCTCGTGCTTGGAATGTAAAATAAAAATTAGTATAATCTCTGAATTAAACTAGTTGGCGTAGAGATTTTCTAGTCGTAAGCTTACCTGTGGACCGCAGTCTCCATAATGCTCTTATACAAAGTCCGAGACACAAGCGTGCGGACAACGCGTTCTGATTTAACAGAATTGAAAGGCAGATAGTGTAAAATACGGCAAACACCCACATATACACCACTTTTAGGTTTCGAAGTCTCTTGTAGGCGGCGGTCAACTCGCCTGGAGAGGGTAAGACGTTTGTAGCCGAGCATTTCGTGAGGGACGAGCTGGCTTCACGGCATCGCCTCGACACTCCCGAGGCAATTCATACAAGCTAAAAGCTTTCGAAAGCTCTGTTTACAATGATTAATGTACACTTTTTCAAACGTTGACGCTGCTAGATGACTGTAGATAGGCTCCCATCTCAACTTGACGAGGCAAAGAAGGTCTTGTCTGCCTTTGCCGAGGCTTCCGTATTGTGAAGCGCCGAAGGAAACTCCGTCATCTTTCTTGCCGAGTCTTCCGTGTTTCAACCAAGGGTATGTTCAATTCTGTTTAAGCTGTGGGTTTGCCGGATTTAGTGTATTATAATATCAATTCTAGATTGCTGTGAATACTTTCGGTTCCGGAATCGCGCCTATAGTCCGCGTAATAGACCTTCTTAATTCAGCTAGAAATGCCCACTTTGAAGGAAGGCTCGAGTATGTTTCCAAGGCACAGATACAGTGCATTCTATCAGCTTACCGGGTCCAAGAGGATATTACTTCACAACGTTGCTGCTTTCACTGTCTTTTTGTTCTAGGCCTCACGGATCCACCATGACCCGTACTATATATCAAGTAATAAGAAAGAGACACGGGAAATATAAATTCAACGGTTCCTGCCTTCTTTTTAATAGTAATAGCAACACAGACCTCTACAATCTCATTACTCTTCATATTGGATCTAGCTCCTTGTTATAATCACCATGTATGCCAAGGGTTACCTATGTCTTTTCTTATCAGGAATTGCCTTTGAGTTGGCCACGGCGGTATTGTGCAAGACTATGCATTTGAATTTGTATGCCTGCTAACTCTTGTAGATTGGTGAAGCTGGGAGCTGCTATCTAGGAAGCGCCCATCCACAAGGTGCATGCTTCCTTCCTAATGATCAAACCGCCTATGCCTGTGTAAGTTTACATGAACATGAAGACAAGCAGCTCTAACGCATCATAGCCGGTAAATGACAAGTGCACGAAATCCGTAAGTACTGAGCCACGAAGAGTTATAGTAATATGCTAATCGTTTATATAGAATAATCCCTGCAAAGTTGACAAGCTCTCTGGGGCACAACCAGTATGTATTTAATGGTCTTTACGAAGTATTTTTATACTAATTCAACAAGATCCTCCCTTTGGTTAGATGCACCTAAGCACAACCAGCCATGGAATAAGTCAAGTTTGCCTGGCTTGCTATTATATTAGGGGTAAGAAGGGATAGGTGTAAAGGCCAGCTAGGATTACTGTATAAGCTACCTAGATGTTTAAATAATAGATGGTAACTAAATACTTTCTATTCTCAAGGATGAAAGGCAGAGAAGGGTGCATTCAGGACTCTACTAAAAGTGAAACGATGTTGTTTTAAATAAGCAAAGGCAGCCTGGCCGAAGTGATTTGGCTATAGGAGACCTGTAGTCTCCATCCTTTTGTTTAAACTACCTACTTGCATGTCTCTGAGATTAGGCGCTGTAAAAAGCGTTGAGGATACTATTTTAGCTTAAATCGACACTCTATTTAGCAATTGACTTGGTCGACTTTGCAATTCTGAGCCGGTGGTGTATGTAAACATGTCAGGACTCTGCCCCAATACAATATTTTCAATTCGTATCGAACATGTAGTGTGTGAAAAGGCTGTACAGTGTGAATGCACAGTGCGAGTAGCCACCTGGATATCCAGGCATGCGCATAAGAGCAAGCTCAGCTGGAACGTCGTATCCCTCGCGAAAGCTTGCACACTGCAAAAAAAAAAAAAAAAAATTGCAATTCACTCCTCACAAAAGTCATGTCGTCGCAGCTATTCAACATCTCGATACATGACCTCGCTCGGCACAAAACAGCGGCGGCGGCGCTGCTGCCTGTCCTGCTGCCCACGGCGTACGTCGTGTACTTGAACTGGACCGTGCGACGCAGCACAACATGCATATCGGGCACGCACTCCAAGTACAAGGCCGCGACAGAAGCAGCGCCCGAGCCCAGGATACCGAATAGCCTGCCGGAGGAAGTGGTCGCGCATCCGTCGGAGTGGGTGGTGTGCTACGAGCGCGTCGTCTCACAGCCCGTCGCGACGGCTGCGCTGATTGATGCACTCAACCACGACAAGGGGGGTAATGCAAGGAAGAGTGGCACCAGCGGTAGCGACAGCGACAGCACAGCTTCACCTCTGTTTACGAGACCTTCACCTCTATTTACGCGGCCTTCGCCTCTGTTTACGAGTTATCTCCGCAGCACATACAAGGCATTCAGCTGGACGCCGCAGGCCTTTCTCATCAGAGCCATGCTGGCCGAGGAGGACAGGCGGGCGAGCTTTGGCGCCGGGTACATTGAGAGTCTGGCGTTTGCAGACGGCGACATTGTGGATGGCGTGTATCGGGTGACTAGCTACGAGCACGGCAGCGAGTGCCAGCGCGGGCTGGAGGCCATTGAACTCAGCATCGATGTGCCCGCGTCTTACAAGGGACCACCCGTGCGGGGCCTGATCATGTCTGCTATTCAACCTGTTGTCACGGCGGATGACGATGGTGCTGCTTCTGCCCCGCCAGAGAGGATTCTGTTTGTGAATGAGACGTGGCTTTGGCGGCGTAAAGAGGAAAAGGCGACACTGCTGGAGAGTGCCTTTGGGAAATGGTTTCACAGCCTGCTCGCGGGGTGGTTGGTGAAGAAGGGGCTCGCAGGTCTTGCTCGCGGGGCATAATAAAGGTTAGTATGCAGCTGGCGAAAATAAATCTCTGCTCTATTTCAAGGTCATTTTATTTATGCATTATATATAGTGTATGTGGTATCGCGTCATCTAGAGAGAGTGGGAAAGGGTCTCGTCTATGTATTGGGGTTGTCAGGCTATTATAAGAGGACGGCGGCGCAGAGTGCCATGACCATGGCGACGAGGCTGCTGCTCGTGGTGGTGAGGGGTGCGGCGTTTTTCTTGGAGTCGCCGCTTGCTGATGGGCTAGCAGCGCTGGATGAGGCTGATGATGCTGAGCCGGAACCGGAGCCACTGCCTGATCCTGAGCCTGAGCCAGAGCCAGAGCCAGAGCCAGAACCCGAGCCAGAACCGGAACCGCTGGAACCGCTGCTGCCCGAGTCGCTAAACTTTCCTGCCGCCGTAATGGTGTACACGGTGCCATCAGCACCATTGGTATAGGAAAAGACTTTGCCGCTGGCCGGGGCAGTGACGGTACCAGGGACGTTGCTGAGGGTGGCGGTGCCGGTGGTGAGGGGATCGTTGGGCTTGAGGAACTTGCTCACGCCGTCAATGTTGAAGCCCAAGTCGTTGACGCAGTCGTAGGTCTGGAGGTAATTCTGGCACTGGGAGAACTGTGTGTTGGCGGCGGATTGGAGGGTGGCGAGGTTGGAGAGGCCGATGAGTTTGGGGTCTGTGTTGGGGCAGATTTCGACGATGCTAGTTATTGTTAGTCGACGGTATTCAATTGACGGAGTTTTTTTTTTCTTCTTTTTTTTCTGCTTCTATTTCTTCCTCTTTCTCTTTTTTATTTCTGTCTTGTTCTTCCTCTGCTTCTTCTATTTGTTCCTTTTTTTTTTTTCTTTTCTTCCCCTCTCGTGTCTGGTTCATACCTGGAAAAAGCTCCGCTGACTTGACAGCACATGCAACCCTGCATCACCTGCAGACTGTTGCCCGGATCGGAAATGCCATTCGCCTTGTTGCTGCACGCGGTCGACTGCTGGATGGCGGCATTGTACCCAAGAAACACCTTGCCCAGGTTGCAGGAGCAGGCGCCGGGGGCATTGTCGGGAATGGGAAAGTAGGGGACGGGCTGCTTGGCCGTGGGGCAGTTCTTCAGGTAGCTGACCATGAAGGTCTGGTACTGGCAGCCCCAGACCTGGTTCCAGCAGCTGGCGCTGTAGCAGTTGAACTGGTCGACGCTGTCCTGGCAGCCGCAGGCGAGGAGCTCGACCTGGGAGCCGTCCTTTTTGGCCTGGGCGATGCAGGCGGTGGTCTTTTTGGTGACGGCGGCCTGGCAGGACTCGAAGCCCGAGGCGTCGATGCAGCCGTCCTTGGTGAGGGTAGCCTGGGCGGCGACGAGGGATGATGTGGTTGCGGCGGCCAAGAGGACGGTGTAGAGGGATGAGGACGGCATGATGGCGGGAGTTGGGTCTTGCACACCACTCACTACAGGACGGATGAAGATCAATGTAAAAGGGTTAGGCTACGGAGTATATACAATGACAATGGGAAAAGGGTGGACAGAGGGCAGAGGTTGAGCTTTATGAATCTCTACTAATTTACTGGGCTCTACAAATTACAAATGTAATGGACGGGAAGAAGGAAGGGAAGGACTTGGGGAAAACTGCCTGCCGAGCGGGCCGGTTCCGCAGGCAATAATGCGTATAGATGATGCCAAATGGGAATAGAGAAAACGCCACGAAATTGTCGAAATGCTGGATTGGGCGCGAATTGTGCGAGGCGAGTGAGCCTTGCCGGAGCTACATGAGAGCGGTGGTTTGGTGAGGCAGGGTGTTGGAGACTTGGCGATCTGAAAGGCGTCGGCGAAGTGCCCGACCCGCGCCGCTTGACTGGATTGGGCGGAATTGCGAGATTGTGTTTGGTTTGGCTTTGGTTTGGCTCTTGATTTTACCAGGGTTTTTCCATTTCTAATTCCCGGCTAGGCGTTCAGGGGTTGGCGTGAGTGTTTATGGGGAGCTGAAAGGCGGCGGAAAATGTTCCGCGGATGTTGCTTACAATGTATGTACCAGTAGGGCAGATGGCCCATGGATTGTGAGGTGTCTGGCAGGCACGTGGGAGCTTGTATGTTGAGGACTGGGCATGGAACCACAGAAAAAGTAGGGAGTACGGAGTACGGAGTATTATATTATGATGTTGGTGGTTATCCCCAGATTGCGGTTGCACGGTGGCACTAGCTGTTAATCAACAACCTTGGCAGTTGGTGGGCTGGCTAGTGGATGGCCGATTGCCGACTTGGCAGTTGGAGTTGGTAGTTGGTAAATGGAAAGGTTGGTCGTTGGTTTGAATAAAGGATATATTGTGGCATTTTAAGTGGCATTATGTGGCGGGGTATTGATATGGCTTTCTGGCTTGGGAGTTGCTTGGCTGTAAATAATCAAGGTGAGACGGAGGCTGCCGGCATGGGTGCAAAGGGCTGTCACCTATGGCGACGTCAGAGGATATGAAATTAAATTGTTTCCAATCCAATCCAATCCAATCTCGCATTCCTTTAAATTTATTTTCAGTCTTTCTCTTTCTTTCCCCCTTTCTCGCTTCAAGCAGGTTGACTGTCATGTCATTTTTAACCTGCATATGCCGTATCTGCACAGTCAAAGATGACGACGCATCGATTTTACAATGGATAAAAATAGCAAACAGGCGTCCATCACACTACTCCATACACCAATCAGAATAAACCAAACTCTCCTCTTTGCCCCGAATCGTGTACTGTAAAGAAATTTGGTGCATACCGAGCCATGTAGGGTAGGCAGGGCGGTGTATGGAGATGGAGAGGATGGAGATGAGAGATGGGGAGATGGAGTCGCGCGTACGTAGGCGTCACGTGAAGGACAAGATGCCAAGACCGCCGCTGACGAGACTACGTAACAAGGCGTCTTTTATTTGTTGTAATGGTTGTGCAGTAATTATAGAACTGAGTGATTTCTTCATACTGTTTTCCTTTTTTTTTTTTTTTTTGGTGGTTTCTGCCCAATTTGAGGCATTTCATGAGTGGTTGGCGGGCATTGCGGTGAATACTGGCCATGGGCATATCGGCAGGGCGGCCCTTGTTGCGCCGATTGTTTGCCAATTCTGCGCCCATTCTGCGCCTCACGGCAGGATATGGGAGTCCGACAGCAGGCCAATAGTTGGGTGCGAGCGAAAAGCTGAGATGGAGTGCATCGACAAGGCTAAACTCGTTTGGGTCAAAAGAATGGGGCTGTGTGATTGGGCTGACGAGGCCTGGCGCAGATTATGCAGGCCGCAGACAACATACTTTTGAAAAAAACATGAATGCACTCTGTTGACTACGTATTCATGCAAGTTACCTGCAAGTCTCTGTCAGACATTGTGCTAGCGTTGGGTCATGCAGCAGTGTAGACCCTGTCAACGCCTTGCGAACCGCACCGAGCCAATGCGATGCGACTGGCCTGCAGTCGCCCTGCAGCTGAACCAGGCAAACCAGGTACAGACTTGGTTTCTTGCGGCGGTGTTTTAGGCGGGCCGTCCACTAAAATTTCTCGTGCCGCACAACCGCAAAGAGATGTGAAAAAATAAATGAGGGTTAAAAAGTGGTCCCGTGCTACGCCAGCCAGGGGGGAGGCCTCTACTAGTTTGCTCAACGCGTGTCATTGATTTCTTGCCAGCCTTGTTGGAGGGTCTTGGGTCTTGGTAGGGAGTCCCTTTGAAAACACTGCCGGTGGCATTCTTCATTTTCTACTCCCCTACACCTAAAACATCCCAAACCACCGCTAGAAGCACTGCTGGAAAATTAAAAGGTCAGTATAATTAGAGACTCCATACCCGTTTGCCCCATTCAGGCCCATTCTGGCATTCTGGCATTCAGGGGCACATCAGGCTCCCCGCTTTTAAGATGAGATGGAGTCAGGCCCTGATTGGTCCATCCCAGGCTCGGTTCACCCAACAAGCAGCCTTTGGCACCACCGGATAAACCGATAACAATAAACTGACACCTTACCACCACTTTACCAGTACTTTACTACAGTACCGAGTTAGTGCAGTATTTACTTTCTCCTGTCCACGGCCAACGCGCAACGGACTTTTGATTATTTTCCCTGCCGACCATCAAACCACACCACACCACGCAGAAGATACGAGTCGCCGCCCTCTGTACTCTGCTTCACTTCTCCTCTTTCTGTCTTTGTCTCTCTCTCTCTCTCTCGCTCTCTCTCACGAGTCAACCTCACCTGGCTTGGCCCACTCGCCAAACAGAGTCCCTCCCTACTCATGTCCTAGTACAGAGTACCACTCGACAATACAACATACGACACCACGAGCGAAATCTTGCTTGCTTGCTTTTATCCCTTTGACCTCGCTGTTTCCATCTGGC
Source organism: Zarea fungicola (assembly GCA_900169235.1). Taxonomy (NCBI): domain Eukaryota; kingdom Fungi; phylum Ascomycota; class Sordariomycetes; order Hypocreales; family Cordycipitaceae; genus Zarea; species Zarea fungicola. The sequence continues at coordinate 29,181 of FWCC01000194.1, forward strand.
ACCTCCAACCTACTCCAAGTCGACTTTCAACACCCCTTTACCATCGCCATACTCGAACCACCCCCTTGACATCGTGCAGGACAAGAAATAAAAATAAATAAAACGGAATCCCTCGACCAAATGGCCTGGCTCAACCAAATCTGGGGTGGAGGCGCCCGCCAGTCCAAGTACGAAATCATCCAGGATGAAGAGGCTGGACCAGACACCTCCTCGACCCCCTCGAGACCCTACCGTCGTCGTCGCTCCAGGACGCGCATCCTCCCCCGCCAGCGAAAGGCTGCCGCCCTCTTGCTCGCCATTGACGCCTTCATCATCGTCACCCTCATCATCGTCCTCGAGCCTCTCATCACCCTCCTCCGCCGCAACGACGACCTCTTCCTCCCCAAGCTGAACCTCCACGGCATCGCTGCCCAGCCCGAGACGCCTGGCGCCAAGCACAAGATTCCGCGCATTCTGCACCAGACCGCCCCCAACGAGACCATTCCCCAAAAGTGGGTGGATTCTCAAAAGAGTTGCATGGAAGTCTACAAGGACTACGAATACAAGGTACGTAAAGGAAACACCCCCCTCTAAAAAAAGAGCAAACACACTCTAACCTCTAACCCAGCTCTGGACCGACAAGGGCGCCGAAGAATTCCTCGCCAAAGAATACCCCTGGTTCGTCGACTCCTGGGTCAACTACGCCTTCCCCATCCAGCGCGCCGATGCCATTCGCTACTTTGTCCTCCACAAGTTTGGCGGCATCTACCTCGACATGGACACCCACTGCAACCAGACCTTTCCCATGCACGTCGTCGAAAACGACTCCTCCGAGCACATTGCCGTCTTCAAGTCCACCTCCCCCACCGGCATCACCAACGACCTCATGATCTCCTCCGCCAACCACCCCGCCTTTACCGTCGCCGTCTCCCAGCTCCCCTACTACTACGCCTGGACCAGATTCTGGGCCGAGTACGGTCCCTACATAAACATTATGCTCTCCTCTGGACCCCTCTTCCTCTCTCTCGCCGTCAAGGATTACCTGCTCCAGCTGCCCTCCCTGCCCACCCCCACTATCCAGGTCATTTCCCCGCCCAACCTCGAAGGCTACATTACCGATCTCGAAAGCGCCAGCTGGCACCAGGGTGACGCCCAAACCCTCATGTGGCTCGGCACAAGACCCTGGACCTGGTTCACTCTCGGTGCCATTGGTACCTTTTTCGGCCTCTGCATTGTCAACTACCTGCTCCTCGCCACCTATGGTTGCATGGCTCGTCGTGTCTCCAACATTTCTGCCCGACTAAAGGAAGCCAAGGTTCAATAATTAACAAAGAAAAAAAAGCAGACAAAGGAGAAACTGGCGTTTTTATTTTCTTTCCTTTTTGGCAAATTCATCGAGTGTACAACGGTCTATATATAATAATAATGTCGAGTAAATAGGTTTTAGGCGTTATACAAATTTCAATACATGAAGACGCCACTGGCGCATGACTAAACAGTCCTTTGATCAGCCTGTCGTGAGAGAAGAAGAGAAGTAATCTCTTGTCGAGAATGAAACGTCAATTCATTACCAAAGCCTCGTGATCCAAATAGTCCCTCACAATACTCAACTCACCCCCCCGAGCAAGCACAACATCTCGCCGCACAAGCCCACTAATCATTTCCCGTCTCCCCGCAAACCAGGTATGCGGAAGAAAAAAATGCCGCTTCACTCGGGCTTCACCCACCTCGCGTGACGGTCTTCCTAGATGAGCTTTGAGATCAACCGAGCACACCCACGAAGACCGATCAAGAAATATAAACGCCCCTGATGCACTGACACCAAGCACGTGCGCAATCTCCAATCGATCAGTCATTATTTCCGAGAAAGCAAGGACTTGTTGCAAGTGTGCGGTGCTAGAGCCGGACGACTTGTCCCTGGCCCGCTCGTCCTCGACCGTCTCCAGTTGGCGTACTGCATTGCCCGGTTTCCGCGCAGACTTGGTTCGAAGCTCCATCTCTTGAAGAGACGAGCGTGACTCCCCAAAACCCTCAATTATGCCAATATGCACCGTGCCTGTAGCCGAATTCGATAGCAGCCCCAGTAGCCTTTGCACACCCGACGCTCTGTATACCAACGCACACTGTAGCTGCGCGGATCCTGGAGATGCACTGATGAAATCCAATGATAGCACCATGACAGCTGTCAGATCGGCCCATGTGTAAATATACACACTATCCTAGTCAATGCATAGCAGGTAACCTGCATTCGTCGGATGGTGAGCCCATCTCCCACCAGTTTCTGTTGATCGACTGGTGGTGGTTGTGGTGGCAGAGTGCGTGCGGACTTGAGTGCCTTTTTGGAGGTCAAATAAATGATGCGAGTGAAGCGACACAGCAAGAAATCTCTCGGCCGGCTTGTGTATCAACACGCTGCTAATTGCGCCAATGGCCTCTACGTCGACTTGAAAAACGGCCGTGGCCACGGGCGGTTTGCTCGTCCCCGTCGCGTTTCGTATGTCGTACATCAATATCCGATTTGCGTCATCGACGCTCAGCAAACCAATGCTTGTGCCACCCTCCCAGCATTCCAGGCGTCGAATGGGTCCCTTGTGCCGGTACAGCACGGCGACAAACTCGGCGGTGCCGGCGCCATGACATACCACGGATCCGTCGTCCCGCCCGCAGAAGATGACCTCGGCTCTTTCGGGCACTGCCACTACTGTTATATTACAGGTTGCATCGACATTCGTCACTTCCACCACTGTACTGGTCGTGATGCCGCTGCTGTCGTCGCCGAGAGAATCCCGCAATATGGCCTCGGGCTCCCAGACGGTGCATCGCTGCGCGCGCAGATCGGCAAAGATGAAGCTGTCGCTCGCGAAACAGAGCTTCTTGATAAAAGAGCTTTGCGACTTTACCTTGTACAGTAGCCGGAGGGTATCAAACTCAAAGACATGGATAATGCCGTCGGCGCCACCGGCTGCTAGGAGTCGGCCATTCGGACTTGCCGCCAATGACTGGCAGTTTGCCCGAAAGCACTCGATTTGCCGGTCTTCGAGAGGATCGAGCAATGCCAGGCTGCCATCAAGATAGGTGGCGGCGAGCAAGCCCACACTGGGATTCGGGTTGAAGACTAGCGAGGTGACGGGGTGCGTCGACGTTTCTCCAGAGGGTAGCTTTTTCCCGCACGTCCCGATGATGGATGTCTCGTCGGTATCCCACACCGTGATGGGACGGCCAACGTAAGCGGCAGCAAGCATTTTATGCGCCGCGGACAGGGCAACCACGGTCGCGGTCCCAAACTTGCCCTCTCCAGCATCACCTGCCACCCCAGTTGGTTTCTACCCGCTCTGGCGCATCCTCGTCTGCTACATCCCAAGATGCAATGTAGTTCTTGTGACTCGCCACCATTAGAAAGTTGTCCTGAAACTGGAGATCCAACGGTCGCGGGGGGCTTCAAGCTTTGGAATCTGCAGACGGGAGGGATGTGCGAGTAAATGGCCGACGGCCAGGCGATGAGTGCTGGGGAGAACATGACAGTTGCGCATGCCAAATCTCTTGACTATTGCTGTAAATATTGGGCACACACGTTGACGGGTAAAATGTTCTACAGCGCATGCCGTCGCGTATGCGTGGAGATTGTTGGACGACAGACTGAGTTGCTTGATGGTCTTGTTGCCGGCCATTGCTTCCACCCCGGTCAGAATGTTGAAGTGTAAAACCGTGTCCACGAGAGCGAATAAATCTTATGCAAGTCTAGCATAAATATATATTATAATACAGGCAGTTAATATATTGCTTTCCTTCTTTACAGTACCCAAGGGCTTTATTAACGGCTATGTGGATTCAGTGACTTGTTTGCTCCCTGATTACTGTCACGATCCAGAAGGCTCGACCGCAGCCTGCTCTAAAGAAAGTTTGATAACAGCACGGGGATATAATTGCGGGAAAGTATTTATCCCCGTCGGTGCATCAGCAGGCCGAAATTATTAGCCCCCCGGTACCTCGCAACCATGTGATTCTGCACCTATGAAGTCAAGACCAGATTACAGACACCGTTTCTTCTAGTGGCTCGCATAGCATCTCTCGTCGTACTACGCAAACAGGGGATTTTGGTCTCACAGGCTGGTGAGTCGCGGGCTCGCCCAAGCCGGCTGCCTCTAGTACCCCGCTCCTATGGTGCTGAAGTGTTTGCCGCATAAAAAGTGGCAAAGGAGCTCTTGATGAACTCGTGCATATGCCATAAAACACAATGAACTCGCAAGTACAATATCCGACCCTCCCTGCCCAAGACCATGAAGCTTTCATGGAGCTTGCGCTTGAGCAAGCGCAGAAATCGCCGCCAGGCAAGAATAAATTCTGTGTCGGAGCGGTCCTTGCCAATGAGGACACTGGGGAAGTCCTTTCTACCGGATTTTCCCTCGAGTACCCGCGTGATTACAAAGGCGACAAAGGAACAACGCATGCTGAGCAATGCTGCTTCATCAAGATTGCCGACAGGAACAATCTTCCCGAAGAGCTCATTCACCAGGTCTTGCCTCACAACACTGTTTTATACACCACGATGGAACCCTGCAATGAAAGACTTAGTGGCAATATGACGTGTGTTGCGCGAGTTTTGAGGCTGCAAGGTGCCATCAAGACGGTGTACGTGGGGATTCGCGAGCCGAGCACATTTATCGCAGACAATGACGGACAGAGAAAGCTGGAAGAAAATGGCGTCAAGGTTGTTTACCCCGTTGAGCACTGGCGGGACAGAATTACAGCCATCTCAATGGCTGGGCATTAGGAGCTTCTAGATCTATTACGGTGCATATATAATGTGCGCAAAGGCAAGACGCAGCAATATACCTAGTTACCTCCAAGTACAAGGAAGCCGCAAAGGGGCAATTAGTCAAATGTCTTGTTGGTAATACAGAATGCGACAACGAATCGTTCAATTCTCATTGGTTACATGTTTGCTGATATCTTAGTAGTATGCGCAGTGCATGACCATTGTCTGGAAAGCTTGGTGGCAGTGCCTGGATAAGTGGTGCCATCATTGCTCAGCACATCCTTTTCGCAGAGCAATATTGTTGTGGGATATAACTGCCGCCCCGCCACACAGATAGGTTGCTAGCTGAGGAAGGACGCTTACGGTATAAGCTCTTTAACAACTTCCACATGTCGATCTGATATTAGCTAGCAGCTAGAGAATCCATAATAAGCCCTCAAACCCCGCACCGCGCTCTTCAGTACCGAGCCGGCTTTCTTCCCAGCTTCGCGTTGAGGTGGATGCTGGGCACGATTCTGCGGAAAAATGAATTACAGAGGTCAAGGAGATTTCGAGTTTGGCGAGGGGAACTCCAATGTTGACCCCTCCGTTCTCAAAGGTTCTTTCACTGCTTCAAATGCTTATTTCAGGACAGCAATGTAACTCGTAAATTTACTCTTTACAGAATTACCAGCGAAGTGCAAGGTTATAGCAACCGACGGTTTCGATGTAAGCTTTTGGGCTAAAACAGGCCGCATCGATGTCGAGCTCGATGACGGTTCTCCAAGTTCCTTCTTCATCAAGGTAGTATCCGACGATGTAGGCAAAAAGATGGTCATGGGAGAATATGCATCGATGACGGCAATCTATGCTGTACTGCCCGAATTCATCCCCCGTCCGCTTGCCTGGGGCACATATACCGCGGTGCCAAACACATACTTCTTCCTTTGCGAGTATCGCGACATGCTTGAAGACATGCCGGATTCATTGGAATTTACCTCATTGCTCGGCAGATTGCATCATGGAAGTAGATCCCCAACAGGCAAATTCGGATTCCACATGACTACGTATGCAGGCAACCTTCCTCAGCTGGTCGAGTGGGAAGACAGCTGGGAAGTCTTTTTTAGTAAGAGCATGCGGCATGCGCTCGATCTTGAAATAGAGAGAAAAGGCAAGAGCGATGAGCTCGACATGCTCTCCGAAGTGCTCTTTGCAAAGGTTATCCCCCGACTACTGCGACCATTGGAAACTGACGGTAGATCCGTTACGCCGACACTCGTCCACGGTGACCTATGGTACGCAAACTCGGGCGTTGATATGAACAGTGGTCAGCTTCTGGTTTTTGATGCCTGCTGCTTTTACGCCCATTATGAATGTAAACATCCGTTATTGTCCCCAGGCTTCCGTAATCATCTACTTACCAAACCATTTCTGGCAGACGAGTTTGGACAGTGGCGCCCACCGTGCAATAGATTTGGTGATGACTATGTCAAAGCTTACTTTGACAAATATCGGAAATCCCAGCCACTGGAGGACTTTTATGCGCGTCTCGATCTTTACAGACTGTGGGTAACCACAATGTTGCGCTACTTGAGCTCTACTTACGCAGGCACAGACGTTTTGATACCCATGTTTCTGCGCTGTTTCCGGAAAACCCAGAGCTGAGAAAGCAGTAGGTTGTAATAACTTTGGAAATCGGAAATATTGACTAATTTCCTAGGGTAATTGATGTCATGCATGACCTTGTTGAGAGATATGGAGACACACCAACAGCGGAAGTCGCAGCGATTGATGATGCTTTTCACCAGTAGAGCGAAAACGGCGGTCGATTTTGATGTTTTCTCACATGGGAATTTTTGTTCATGAAGATATATTTCTTACCAATACACACATAATTGGAGCAGCATAGCTGAAGTTGAGCCGTAGGCTCGCTGTGTGATGTGAGGTTATGAGGGGCTAATTGGGAAACTGGCATCCCAACGTGAACCGTTGGCACCTCAACCTGTAATTACCGGTAACGACAAGCATCCAATCCCAAATTTCAACGCTTAATCACTAAGGCCACAACTAACGCTATGGAGGAAGTGATATAGACCTTGATAGAGCGGAAGATTGCGAGCCTCTAACTCTCTGTGAGCTGCTTGATCACGACCATCAGTCTCTCCTACGACAAATTGACGATATTTCTCATTTTGATAAGTCGAATGATTGACCAACAATGATAGCACACAATCTACCAGATACAGGCAATATAAATGAGCAGAATGGGGCGCGCATGTGATCCGCAAGTGGTGGCGAGAGGCGCAAAGCCAAGCCAAACCTGGCGACGCAGGTTTTATGGGAGATTGTTAAACTCTTACTGCACTGACACCAATACTCTTGATAAGGATTGCCGGTTTTTGTAGCGTAAAGTGAAATAAAGTGACAATCGCATGGCAATTGCAGTGCTTACATAAGGCAATAAGAGTCGAGTCGAAAAGCCATACACAACATGCTATTTCGATACGACCACGAGTCAAATATATGGGACATACTAAGGAGTCATTATTTATACAGTTTGTGTTATAAATAATACTTAGGCTGCAGGTAGAACCAGAGTTTACTTGTTTAACATCCTATATGCTCTTGCAAGTTCCTTCTGTGACACAAGTCGAGAATGGTCCTTTTCACCTAGAGTCTCCTTCTCAACCGCCACCACATGCTCAAGTAGCTTAATCCCATCGCTGATGCGCCCATTATTAATATAGGAAACTGCAAGATGATGCTCTGATATAAGTCGAGATTGATCCGTCTCACCTAGGGTCTCCTTCTCAACTGCCACCACATGCTCAAGTATCTTAATCCCCTCGTTAATACGCCCATTATTAATATAGGAAATTGCCAGCTCATGCTCTGATATAAGTCGAGATTGATCCGTCTCACCTAGGGTCTCCTTCTCAACTGCCACCACATGCTCAAGTATTTTAATCCCATCTTTAATACGCCCATCATTAATATAGGAAGCTGCAAGCTCATACTCTGATGTAAGTCGAGATTTATCTGTCTCATCTAGGGTCTCCTTTCGCACTGCCACGACTTGAGTAAGTATCTCAATCCCGTCTTTAATACGCCCATCATCAAGATAGGCAACTGCAAGCGTATGCTTAGATGTAAGTCGGGATTTATCTGTCTCATCTAGGGTCTCCTTTCGCACTGCCACAACATGCTCAAGGATCCCAATCGCATCTTTAACGCGTCTATCATTGAGGTAGGCCCTTGCAAGTTCGTGCTCAGACACAAGCCGACCGTGGTCTTTCTCATGTAGAGTCTCCTTTCGCACTGCCACGACATGCTCAAAGATCCCAATTGCATCTTTAGTGCGTCCGTCATTGAGGTAAGCCCTTGCAAGTTCGTGCTCAGACGAAAGCCGACTGTGGTTTTTCTCATGTAGAGTCTCCTTTCGCACTGCCACGACATGCTCAAGGATCCCAATCGCATCTTTGGTGCGTCCATCGTTGAGGTGGGCTCTTGCAAGTTCGTGCTCAGACGCAAGCCGATTCTGGTCTTTCTCATGCAGAGTCTCCTTTCGCACTGCCACAACATGCTCAAGGATCCCAATCGCATCTTTGGTGCGTCCATCGTTAAGGTAAGCCCTTGCAAGCTCGTGCTCAAAATGCAACCGATCACCATCATCTTCCGCAAGTTGGGATCGCTTCCACCAAACAATAGTCTCATAACACTTCACCGCTTCTTTAAACCGCCTATCAGTGTCATGGCAGTCCCCAACCTGCCCATAAAGCCGATACGTATCCGAGGACTTATTCTCGATGTCCTGTTTTAGTAGTCGCATCGCATGTGGTAAGTAACTTCCCCAGACCTCGCGATTGGCCTCAGTAATCGAAGGAAACAACTTCACGAGATGAGATACGGCTTTTGTTGCAGCCTTATCTCTCCATCCCTGCTCTTCAACCCATCCTCGAATTGCCATGTGCACAAGGCTGTGCATATCAAGCATATCTGTTTGTTCCTGGCGAACCAGGAATGAGTACGCACAGAGCGTTCCAACCGCCCACTCCATCTCCTCGGAGCCTGCGTCAGGTATCATAGCTTGGGGGATGGCCTTCGGTTCAATGCAAGATAGGAATGACAAAAGACGGACCGTGGCCTGATCGGACTGCTCGATTTGCTGGAAAGATACAAGCCACGTTTTCCCCACGGCGTTTCGAGAGCCCTTGTAGCGGGTTGTATCCTTGAATTCCCTACCAAGTACACTTGGGAGGTCTTTTTCTGCTTCTTGCAGAAGCTTGAAATACCTGGTGATAGGCGCCTTAGTCTGGTTCAGATATGACGCAGCCTGTGTGATAGCTAGCGGGAGGAAGGTCAGATAGCTCAGCAGTTTGGATACCAGTACTTCGTCTTGAAGCTGCATTTTCTGAGTCAAATGTTTCCGGAATAAATCTGTTGCTTCTTCTTGATCCATGTGTTCAACCTCGATCACATCAGACCCTGCAAACTCGGCAGCCACATGCCCTGATCGAGTGGTCATCAAGAGAATACCATTCTCGCTTGTAGGGAAAAACTCTTCTAACCCAGGCTTTTCCATGGACCCAGAAACGCGGCTTTGGTCGTCGGCGTTATCTATAACGAAAAGCCATTTCCCCGCCCTGTCGGAATTAAGGTGCTGACAGACAAGCGCTTTGATGTCATTGTCGTTATTATTTTGCTGCAGGCCAAGCTTTTTAGCAATTTCCGCAAAGGCTTGTTCTGCACTTTCATCACTCAGAAGTGGCACCCAGAATACGGAATACTCTGACCGTCTTTCCTTGATTTGGTAGATAAAACGTAGCGCAATCTGGGTCTTGCCTACTCCGCCGAGTCCGACAAGTGCCACCTTCTGGGTACAATCGTTGCCGAAAAACTTTTCTTCGAGCTTATTTAGGGTAGAATTACGGCCAGTAAAGCGTGTATTCTTGGAAAGTTGAATGTGGTAGCATGGCAGACGTATACTATCTGGAGCGCTGTCAGCGCTTTGTTACCTAGCAACTTGGGTTACATTCTTACTTACCAGTGTTTCCAACAGCTTCATCGGCTGTTAATCGTGGCGTTGAGTATGAGTGCGGCACTCTTGAAGGCACCCAAGTATTTAAGAATGCCTTCATACAAGCTGCAGCCGTGGCTGCAGCATACCTTTGCCACCTCTTGGTCTTGTGGCTGTCCGCGTAGTCACACGCGCCTTTAATAACCACACTTGGCAGAGTATCCCAGACGCCAGAGCCCTCCATCTCAAAGGCAATAACACCTTCTGCCTTTGCGATTCTATCGCGATCCTCTCCTGACTTCATAACTGCGTCACCAGATGCGATCAGACCGAAATGAATGGCAGGTGCTGGGTTACCGACGACGTGGATACGCCTCCGTGTTACCACACTGCCGTTACAGCCGCTCTGATCGCATGTTTCTTTATCGCCGATATGTTTGTACGTTGCCTCAAACAAGATGTCATGTGCCGTGCCAGGGTATTGAGCAGCCAACTCCTGTTCAAGCCGCAGGATGTCGAGATACCCTGCCATGTCATTGACTAGCTGCTTGCGGCCTCGGAGTCCTTTTAACTTTGCCATAACAGAACGTATCTCAGCATTTGGTCTCCCCAAGGCGTCCATTAAGGTATCTTTCCTCACGAAACGACCTGGTAGCTGCCGCCCTAGATCGTACTGGATAACTCCATCGCTGACGATGACATCGCCAAGAATAATCTCCTCACCGTCAGGCCGAAATGGAACAACGCCAGAGATGCCCACTACTAGAGCAAGCTTGATGCTTGGAAAGCTCATTCGACAATTGTTTGCCACGATCGCCGCATTTATTGTGCCCATGCCAGGCATATACGCGAGAACGACGTTATGACGACCGATGGCGCCAGTAGAGTACGCATTAGGATCACCTGGCGCCTTGTCCAACGATAGCTCATCGTCGTCCCAGTGGTGATCGAAGAGCGCCTCGACGGCATCAGCCTCAAGCGTGAGGGCACAAATGACTGCAATCTCAAAGTCATCTCGCGTAGTCGGGCGAGGCGCTCGGAGTTCCGCGTTTGGTGTAGCCATGGGGATTAAGTGGACTCTACTCTACATGGGTTCGATTTGAAATTAGAAATAAGGGCGAGTATTTTGAGACTGTCATCCAGGGCTGCAGATGAGGGGTTTGTTGTGACGCGTGACATGGTCTGATTGGACGCAAGCTTTCCATGCTACAGGGCCGGCGCATTGGAACGAACGAAGTAAAAACACTGGAAGCCGCTGGAAATCATCCACTGCCGTAGATGAGCAGATTTAGGCGTGAAAACCCTGGCAGCCAAAACGCACGTCTGGTCTGGTGCAACGATGCCAGGGGGGAGTCGTGCTGGAGGTGAGCCAGTGATAGACCCTCAGTGCTTCGTACACGGAACAATAATGGTAGTGCTCTCATTTTGCAGTGGATTTTGCAACGGGCGCCGTAGTCTGGTTTACTAGCGTCAAAATATTGAATATTCTGCTCAGTCGTCCCCTCATCAGGCTGGTGCTAGAGGATCACACTGGCTTCAGACGGGGGTCGTCAGTGTCTAAAAGCAACCCTAACCCATCACCATGACCCAACGTTAGACTTGTCTTTCATTGATCCATAAAAGGACCAGTAACTTAAGCGTTAAATTGGCGCCTTTCCAGGCTGTAGCAAGGTAATCAGAGTAGATTGCAGGAGCTGCAGCGACGGATCATTGTCGACCAAGCCAGCAAGCCTATATTGACTCTATCAACCCACTAGCCAGCTATCTATTATGGCTATTCTCATCGCCAGCTGGCCAGCCAGCCAGTTAATTTATAAAAAAAGGTAGCCGTTGGCTAATAACATACGGCTAGCCATACAATGATCCGTCGCCGTTGCATTCTTTTTTTGCACCACATTAGGAAACTTGATTGTTGATATTTTCTGCAGAACCATTGACAGCATACTCTCACCGCCACTTAGTTGAGTCGACATTAAGCGCCACGGTTTCCACGAGCTATCTGTAAAGCACTTTAAAAGGTTTCATGATGACTACAATGCTTGCGAATCCTCTGGACTTGATTAAACCATGGCGACTACCTCCAAGCAACAAATCATTGTCGACCGTGCCACTGTATCAGATATTCCACATCTGGTAGATCTTCTCAATGAGACGCTGAATTCAGAAGGTGCAATTGTCCCGCACGATGCGCACGGCAACAAGTATTCTGGTGCGGCTTTTCAAGCGCTGATACAGGCTGAGGAAGAGCGCGCCACATTGTACGTGGTCCGAGATGAGCACGGCCAGTTCTTTGTATCTTGATTCAGTGTTGGTAAACAACAGAAGAACGCTGGAAACTGATAAAATGAAGTCTCTAGGCACTCCCATCTCCATGTGTACAGTGTACAGAATTGAGGCCGATCAAGTTGCAACCAGTGTGTGGTGGAACTGGGGCGTTGCGCTAGAGCCCGGCGTCAATCCTGCAGTATTGGGGACAGTGTTTGGCGGATGGGTGAGACGCCAGAATCTCCTGATGAATCCTAACCCTCGGTTATGTAAGTGCTCAACTGGTCTACATTGACGACATCTAACATAATACAGTCGTTGAAGCACTTGCCACAAAAACCAATTGGCAAGCAAAGGGCTGCGCCTCGGCGATTCTTGGTAAAGCGGCTGAAGATGCTGACAATTTGGGCTATAGTGTCTATCTTGACACTGAAAAGGAAGCCTTCTATGCGAAACGGGGTTATGCAGTGATCTCTGATGTCTCAGGCGTCGAGGCCATGGACAGGCCTATGGTGCGCGCCAAGAAGAGCGAGCAGGCCTGAATTGCAGATAATTTTCAAATCAACATCGCATACAGTGTATGCAGCGAAGCAATGAGGTCCATTCATGGAAAAAAAAAAAAGCAAAAAGTTAATCATTCTGACACTTGCTCCTATGATTTGAGACCAAGCAACAGGTGTTTTAATTCCGATTTTCCTGAATTTCTCCTGCAAAAGGTACCGGTTTTGTGGCTACTCGATTCTATATATAGACGTCACCGCAGCACCGTCACATTTATTACTCAAGTTGTGTTGCTGAGCTCTGTAATCCAGTATGGCGGCCACAATGATGGCTATTTATATTTTCGCTCATAAAACAGTCAGGCCGGCCCCATTTCGGCGCCGGCCTCCCAAAACGCTGTGTGACCTCACAGTATTCATACTCATGACCCATCCAGCTGTCAATATGCCGGTATAACTCGCACGGTGAGATGCCACACTTTTGACAGCACCGTTTATCCTGGGCTTGAAGCCGCTCATTGCAGGTGCCGATAGCACGCCCATTAGACTCCTGCCGTTCTTGTGCAGCTAACCGCATCTGGCTCAAATGGCGCAAATCACGCCAAATCCATTCACGAACGTTTGTGCTAATGCAGCGTCTGCTCAGTGGCGTCTTGATGTGTTCTGGTGGGAGAATTCTGTACAGCTTGCTGCACGTCAATCCGAAACAAATGGCATCTATAGGCTCCAAACCCTGAAAAAGCATGCCATAAATTTCGGGGGGGAGGTCCAGCAGGCGCGTCATCGTCGGGGACTTTTCCGAGGGCCAAAAACGGGGTCTTTCAAGTACTGTGATGGGGACGTAGCGGCACGATGCAATCTCAATCTGTTCTCTCTGGTAGCGGCCGCGCAGGCTACGCAGAGAAGAACAGTGTTTTCGTTCAGTCAATAGTCCTGAATGAAATGACGCTTGTAAAAGAAGACGGCAGCTGCATTATATATGTATCGTTTTGTTATCAATCAATCAGTTCGTTGGTACGGAGTAGTTGGTGAGATTTTAGTAGAGACCGTTGAATGTCAAGAGTCAGTAACCCGGCAAGCGCCATAGCCTACCCGGCTTTGTACCAATGACGACTCGGCAAAACGACTGAATTAGGCCATCAAATGCGAATGGAGTATTGCGGGCTTGCGGGCTTGCGAGCTTGCGTGGGCTGCGGCAATTGTGCTGTAGTTAAGACTTACTTATTGAGCGGCGGACCATCGTACGGCTAGCCGTACAATGATCCGTCGCCTATTTATTGCCTTTGTCTAGTAACGTTCGGTTGCCCACAATCTGGCAGCTAGCTTGACCAGCTGTCGGCAACAGGGCGAAATCTTCGGCACCGAGAACGCATTACCATTACCGTTGGCTTTATGTGTTTCCGGGCTTTTGCCCCAAGCTTTTATCCATGTATACTATCAGCGAAAAATCTGAGCATGCTTGAAAGACGGTTGAAGAGCTACTGTGCCATTAGAGGTGGCGGCAGAGGCGGAGAAGGTTAGCTGGATACTTCCAACAGCATGGGCAATATTGTCAGATTCGGCTGCTGTCTTACCGACCCGAAATACCCTCCCTGCTACAATTCCACGCCAGCTGAGAAACCACTATTTCTCAATAGCTAGAAGAAATTGCATCAACAAAAATATTCAACTGTAGGACGGTATGGTTTGGGAAAATCACTACTCAATCGGGCGGAGGATCCCTTGAGCTAGGTATGCATTGTGGCACAAAAGAATGGTGCCATCAGCAGCAGCAAAACAGCGCAACACCCTCTTCTTATGATCAGTATACCATCTAATAACCAGTGATTAAAGCGACTCCTTGGAGCTATATTACGCCTGACAACAATTATTTGACCTGATGGTCCTCCAGTTTAACTTGCTACGAGCCCGGAATAACTAGTTCCTCGTTAATGATAACGAGCCTCTGCTCTCAACTGTAAAGTGAGCCAGCAGGTTCGTGAATACTTACATTTACCCCCTGACGTGCTGGGCGGTACTTGTTGGTCACTTATCATGGGTGGATCAAAGCTCCTGGCAGTTTGTCTATGCAGTGGAGAGTAAGAGTGTAAATATCCTCTCTAATATCCGATGTAACGCCGTGCGCGACTAACTATGGCTGGAGCGAAACTTTTGGTAATGCAAAGGTCGCAAACTCAAGCTGCTGTGTAGGGAGCATGTAAGCTAAGGAATCGCTGCTTTTCATTACCTGGGAGGCGTAGTATAATACACGTTAAAGATAGCTATAGCTGTCGGCATAATACTTATACTATTATTCTCCACAAATACCTCTGTTAGATTGCGAGAACTAAATATATTCATTTTCTTTCGTCGGTTCATGATATAGCAAAATGGTCTTTCCATCAATTGTAGTGATGTGATTTATCATGAACAATACCCCATTTTCGTGTGTCTTCGTGCGGCAAGGCCAGGCTCAAGACTCATAATAAAGCCATGTACGAACTCTGCCAGACCCCACAAAGCGCAAGCAAGTCGCACTGCTATTCTCAGAGTGAAATCCGGCTATTCTCCGTACGTCTCGCAGCCAGCAGGGCAGACTGTCACAGTCATGCAGCTGGCTTCGCATTTTTTCTCCTTGAAATTTCATTTAATAAAACCACCTCATCCCACCAGACCTTGACCTCATACCACTGCAATCCGTCCGTTCCTTGTCCCGCAACTTGGGCTGGTCCGGCTAGGAACGTCATCGATCGGCGAACCGGTATGCCCGGCCCATCCAATGGGGGCGAAAGGAAGAAGATGAAATCATGCTCAGTAAAGATCCAATTGCATTTGGTGGTATACATGCACAATTCAGAGTTGATCTTGTCTTGAGCGTTGTTCGCGCCTTCATCGCCGAGGGCCGGAGTGGCCGCAAACGGAATGACACGATGGACATGCTCGTTCACAATGATTTTGTTAAACGGAGTAAACAAGCCTTCAATAAAGGTTGCGATAGCGGGACCACCCACATAAGCGGTGCCATTGGCATTGTAGAACGTGGAATTTGGAGCGTAGAAATTGGGATACTGATTGGTCAGGTTGAGCGTCTCAATTGAGTGGACGTATTTCTCAAAAAAGTTGAGCGTTGGGTCGGCTCTTGTGCGAGAATCAAACGGTCCGGTGTGTGTTAAGATAGGTCCAACAGTCTGAAATGTAGTTGCTGGGATCACAGGCACCGTGGGTGGAAGTTGGTTGGCGTCTCGATGGGCGACCGTGGCCGAGACTGAGCCGATGACGACCGCGACAACAGCCTGGGCTAAACGCATGATGCTAAGAAAATGGTGCAGTGTTTATCTCAAAGTAAATGCTTGAATCTGTATTCACTGCTTTGTGGTTCTCTAGCACATATATATAAGCAAACATTCCGAGCTTTCACGGCTTGGCCGGCTCTAGATCATAACTAGTAACAATTTGCTGTTAATAAATGCGGCTTGCGGAGAATGGAATCAGTCACAGCCGCGCCAGTAATATATCTGGATTGGTCATGATGATAAATCTTTAAAAATTACGTTAAACTAAGACAAATTCACAAACCCTGAAAGCTTACGTTCACGCGGCAGACCAATCATTAATTTGCATTGTCCATGGCTGTGTGTTATTCACCGCGATTCGCTCTCGGTTTACTTTGTGATCGAGTTTAATTAATTTTAGATGCGAAAGTAAATCTATCATTACACGGCACCTGGCCAGAAAGGGTAATTGCTTTTCATTATGTAGAGAGATCCTTAACATGGCAAACGAAACAAACTTATCAGGACACACCAGGTTGATTGAGGTGGCCAGGAAGGCGCCTCGGAAATTAATTAATACGAGACTAGCGCCTAAAAAGCCCCAACTGAGACGGAAAGGCCCATTATTCTCCGGGAACTGGTGGAAGCGGTATCATTAGCAAGAAGAGCAAGTTCTAGCAACGATGCTATATATTACTCGCTTTCTGTAAAGTTCTAAATACATATAATGTAGCATACAAGATGATCCACACCTAATTCGGTCACAATGCATTTTTTTTGTGAGTAAACTAGTACGCAGCAAGGCCAGACGCTCCATCGTTAGCCGGCAGTCCGTTGCTGCCCTGACCGACCAACTGGCCAACTTGCTTTAGCGAACCGTTAGCTTGAATCTGGTACCCAACAACAGCGCCGGTTCCGCGGAGTAGATTGTACAGGAACTTTCCATCGGCGCTCATGGCTAGGTCCACTGGCTCACCGCCGGGCAATGCAGCCGTACCACTGATTAGCGACGCGGTTCCGTTGCCGGCAAGACGATAGCTTGCAATAGAGCCAGACACGAAGTTGGCTGTGTAGGCCCATTTGCCATCCGGAGTGACGGCCACCCAGCATCCGTCTGTCTGGTCGTTCTTCTCAGACTTTGTCAGCGCTGTTAGACTCGGAGCATTGCCACTGTTGAGGTGGTAGGTGGAGAGAGCGGCGTTCTTGAGCGCAGGAAGACCAGACTCGACGACGAAAAGGGTGTCATTATGGAAGGTAGCTCCAAATGGCCGCAGTCCACTTGAGGCAATAACAGTCATAGGCGAAGCACTGGCATGGCCGTTACCATCAATCGAAAACACGTCAAGCGTACTTCCAACTTTGTTGGTCACGACTAGTGACCGACCATCAGGCGAAAAGGTAACTACCCCTGGAACACCAATGGGCGAGCTGAGTGGGATTGTTTCATTTGTCAAGGGTGATAGAGTGCCATCGCGGGCATTGACCTTGAACCCAAAGATGCCGCCTGCCGCTACGGAGCCATCCAAGGCATAGGCATAGCCACTTTTGCTCACAGTGATGCTGAGTGGCTGATCACCAGCATAAATCGCTTGAATCTTGGACAGAGAGGATCCATTAACTGAAAAGACGGTCACTATGTCATTTGCTGGGCTGACTGCATAAAGGAACCGGTTGTCAGGGCTGAGAGTCAGACCACCCTGCGTGTCGAAATCAACGCCTTGTCCATGGCCGCCGGTGGAGTACTCTCCAACCTGGGTAAGAACTCCGCCGGAGGAGCGAGAAAAGGCGATAACTTTGTTATCTGCTGCAGCATTTGTCATGGCGAAAACAGCTCCAGTCTCGCCCTGAGAAGGCTGGCTGCCATGTTGGCTGCCGTAAGAGGGCAGGGCTGCTATGCCGCCAGCGAGGGAAAGAATGATTGATGCCTTCATGATGAATATGTTGAAGCTAAAGGCTCTGGTAATGTTGATGATGACTTTGAAAAACACTTATGAAGGTGGTGCCTGGGTGTGCTTGTTATGATAGAATCTGTAGGTCGGAGCAATGCCTGCCTTTTATAGCTATAGCCTGTCGATCCACTCGAGATGTGGCACGAGGGTATCGAGTTCAATACTCCGACATTATTTCCATAGCAAAAAAGCAAAGTTTCCTATTTAGAACAAATTTGTAATCAAATCAATTTGTAATTACACAGGCTGCTAGCTAAAGGAGCTCTCCATATCCTAGACATTAGACTTGTCACTACGGGCCTGGTCGTGCCTATATCGGAGCCTGCAGAGGCACAGGCGCGCAAATGGCAAAGTAAGCACTATGATTGGCCTCCATATTGCACAAAATAACCCGCGGGATGAAAGATCTGCAACAGTTATGTACGATCTCCGGAAAATGGAATCTGAACAAAAAAACAAGAAAAATCAGAGCAGTGTGCATTAGCGTATTCCAGCAACAAAGAGCTTAGCATGGAATGCTCCATTTCAGAATAAGCTCCACTTTAGAGTGAGATTTAAGTTGACCAGGCTGAGAAGTTATGGAGACAACCGTGGAGAGGCGTAGATCAGGCACGGAGGGGCTACAAGGATGATGCGGAATCACTGGAGGCGCAATCGTAGCATCTTGCCTTGAGATCAAATGCTCCGGTTGGCAACCTCTCCAGGCTTCTACCTCTGCTGAGGGTTGCCCAGAGAGCAAACATGATGTCATGGCGGCGCCAGCAAAGCTTGGAACAATGCGACATGAAGATGAGGCGAGAACATTATAACCAACTTGGAGACTGGCCATGGAAGCGTGAAATATTAAATTCTAATGCTAATTAGGCTGACCAACAAAGGAGAGCTGTACCATACTGTACCTTGCCGGGAATACGAAGAAGCCAGGGCGGCGGCACTAGTCTGGTTAGTATAGTTTTGCCATAATCGAAAAGACAAACTACTTATTACTCATTGGCCAGTTTGGAAGCACTTAAATTCGTCGTAGGATTGCCAACGAACAAAAGCATTAGAAATTTATGGCGTTTACTTGCTACGGTTTCCTGGCTTTTGGCTTACAACGGAGACGCGGTTAAATGATGGAGTTGTGAAGTAGCCGCTGCGATCGTTCCTGTCGCGGTGGGAATACGAGGCTACTCTAACAATTATAGTGACTCCGCTAGCAGTTAGAGGAATATACTCTTGCTCGTCAAATAAAGAAAAGAGTGTTAGTGACGAGACAAACGATGCCAATTAGGAATCAGAGACGGAGGTAAACGGGATTAAATGGCATGCAGGGCGATGCGTGCGTGCTGGGGTGTAAAACTAGACAACCAGCTAGCTAGTTCGTTGAGTTTAAATGCATTTAATTAAAAAATTACCGAATTACTTCGTTCCTCTAATTGGAGTACGCATTCCTGTCGCAGTAATGTGCATCCACTGTCTCAGCCTCAAATTAGTTTTCGCACCAGCTTGCATTGCGTACGGAAAGGGGTTGAGGCTGACGCTGGGCAATTGGCGGAGAAATCAGATCCCATGTAAATTATGGAATCCAAGGCGCAACATTGTTTTCTTGAAAGGTGGGTTGTCTCAGATGGATCGACGTGGTTTTCCTATTGCGGCCGGTTGATTCCACACCATTTTTCCTGAAAAGGAGCATTTTGTTTGGGCCACCAGGTGTTCAAAACCACATCAGCCGGAAATATAGCCTTGGAATAATCTTGGAATAAAACTACATGAGTCGTGGCGAAGCCCATCCTGAGGGTGGAATCTGGGAGACCTTGCGGATACCTCACTCTTCAATCGTAACCACCCACGCCACGCTTTGACTGACAAGGCTGACTTTTTCAAATTTACCCCAGCTAAGCACTTTCGTAGCAGAAGATCTGCCACCTTGTCACCTCGTTTATAATCCCTGAAATTAAGCCGCTTCCTGGCAACTAGATTTGACTTCTCTTCCCATCCATTCATACCATACAGCAGTCGAGAATAATACACAATCGGTTCTTTCCCTACAAATCCAACCTCCTTAAAAATGGCCAGCCTTTTGCGCAAGATTTTTAAACGCAAGGCACCACCTCCTCTTGCCTGCTCCGTCAGTCTGGGGGAAGACGGTCATCCCGTTGGAGAAGATCCTAATCACCAGCATACGGCGGCCTGCTTTACTGCTTTTGAACCTCTTGCAATCTTGGAACTTTTTCAGTCCCAATCTTGCGTGTCTTGCCCGCCTGCAATCCCAAGTATTCATACTGCATCGGACGACCCAAACGTTCTTCTTTTGTCCTACAATGTGACTCTTTTCGATTCCGCTGGGTGGAAAGACACCTTTGCGAATACCAATTCGGATAATCGCCATCGCGCATATGCCAGGAAATGGGGCAGAAATAGCATATTTACTCCTCAGATTGTGGCCAATGGCGCAGCTGACGGCAACGGACGGACAACGGATGACGCTCGTGCCGTTGTCCGTCAAGGAAGAGATGCGGTACGAACGCAGGGACGAAACATCTATATTGATGCCAATGACAACGAGGTTAGAGTCGATACAGATACTGTTGAAGCCCAGCCTCACGAGGTGCTGCTTGTTCTGTTTGACAGCAAGGATCAGAACATCAAAGTTGGCAAGGGACCAAACAAAGGAAAGAAGCTCAACCACCGTAATGTCGTTACCGACGTCATAAAAGTAGGAGATTGGACAGGTGGTAATGCCGTATGGGCGCTGCCAGTTTCCCGACGTTCCTTGAACCAGGATTCTGGTGCTGTTGTCCTTCTCCAAGAGGGTGGTCCTGGAGGATTGATCGCTGCAGCGGCGAGGATTTGAGATGTCCTTTTTATAGATGTACAAAGAGATGAAGGAGTAATTTAATATAGTTTCTATTTGAATTCAATTAAACTAACAAAGTAATTTTACATGGCCTAGAGTTTTTCATTTTTCGCGAACGTACACTGAGAGCCTGTAGGTTAGAGACCGCGAGGAGACGGATTCAATAAAGTATTGCTGCTGACATTCTTCACTGTTTCTGGAAACCCTTCAATAGCCAAGTCTGCGGACAGCACATCTGCAGTCACCAGTTCTGACAGGCTCAGAGTCAGCTGCAAACTGCCTCGACATAACAATTTGGCCAATTTACAAGTCGGAAATTATTAAGCTTGATCGAGTTCCATAACTGTCGATCGGCCAAAAGAGGAAAAGTGATTAGGAATCAGTCCACTTTTTCTTTTGGCTAGGATGCAGCCACAGCTGGTTAGTGGAAACACAGCCTGGCTGGTAAATCATGAGCCCACAGCCTGTTGGAATCCAATTATAGTGCTTATTATGTTAAGCCAAGGCAAACTGTAGTTAGCTGCGCCGTTTGATCCAGGGGGTTTATTAGGGTTAAACATTTATATTGTTGCAAGAGCACTGCTCCCAAACTCTCCACCTCATCAATTCTAGGCTCTGCTGCTGACTACATGTTGCTTCAAAAGTCCAAGCATAATATAAAAAGTGAAAAACGCCAATTACGTCATTGGTTCGACTATGCAATCCGCGATGGGCGACGTTAAACAAGCACTCCGGCTGGAATTAATGACACCCAGTCTCACCAGTTTGCCCCAGATATCCACGCAGTCCCTATTGCCACGAGAAGAGCGACGAAGCGAGCGGCTAGTACGAGAAGCAATCGTGAACTCGGCATTGAAGAATACGGAACTTCTGGTTGAGCTCGCCGAAACCACCGATGCTGTCGGTCGATTGAATAATCTGGAAATGCAATTGAGTCACACAGAGCTTCGGGCTTCCCTACTCGACGAAGAGCTGGTAGAGGCTGCCACAGCAACGGACCGACAGCTTCAAAATCATAAGAGCTATCGACATTCACCAGGACGAAGGTTGCTATACACATTGTTGAGAAAGTCGGACTATTTTGAACAAAAGGCCGCCGAAGAAGAAATGGCCTACTTTGTTCTATTGAAGCAGAGATTTTCCGTCGAGCAGCGGCTTCGAGAGTTGAAGACAAAGCAAGAGTCTATTTCAAGTCAAATCCAGTCGACAAAGGCAGAGGTAGATCGCCATGGCAAGGCGCACAAGCAGATTGACGACCTATATGCATCAATTTTCGACGGCATTACGCCGGGACACCCGGATGAAGACGAACAGGAGACAAGATATCGGAATGCAAAAGCTCAGTTTACTGTTGTGAGCGACAGTTTAAAAGCGATGGTGCGCAGGGCCAATCTCGTTGGGTCTATGAAGAAGAAGATGAATCGCGCAGTTTTCTTTCAAGAAAGCGCATCTGAGGAGGCGCATTCAGCGCTATGCTCATTGCGTTTTGTAAAAACGTACTTGGATCAAGCCGCATGGTATATCACCTTTGATCTGGAGAATTTCGACCAAGAAAACGCATCATCCCTACCATTGTCGAGCTCTGGCTTTTCAAAGGCCGAGAAGGATTTCATGAGAATCTTATCCTCCACCAAAAGAATAGCGCAACGGACTGTCAAGTCCAAGAACGAAGCAATCCAGGTATCAGAGTATCTGGCAGCAGCGCTGAAGCAGACTATCGCAAGTCATCAGGTGTACATGGACGAAATACACGCATCTCGAGACGCATTGCGAGCAGCGCTAAGGATAGCAGCAAGAAGTCTGGAGGATGAAAGACAGGGACTGTACCAGCTTCGCCAAAACGCGTTCGAAATTACTGTTGGGTTCGGCGTCGCAGCACCGGCTTACCATGAATGCTGCGATCGAGCTGCCGCGTTCGAAATGGAGACAACCCAGGCTGTCTGCGAAATAGAGACAGCCCAGGCCGTCCGTGAAATGGAGGCAACCCAGGCCGTCTGAGAAATAACTACTACATAAAAAGGTCATTCAATTAAAAAGACCAAGATTCAGCACTAGATTTATCATTATTCTTACAGGTCTTTTTTAATCCCCTCTTAAATAAATATCTAATTATTTTTATTCTCTATAAGTACCTAAAGAAGGCCACGGTCGGTGAATGCGCTGCTGACGGCAGCCTGCCACGTATACGAGAAGTAAATGGTCGCGACAGTTACTGTGCTTTCCTTTTCCCGTCCTATTGAAGCTGTGTGGGGCGAAATTCCTCTCTATTGACTTCATTGTAATTGAACCAATTCACTATCTTCCTCATCACTAAGAGAAGCCCCATCGGTATGTACATTGTGACACAAGAAACGTTTTGTTGAGCCAGCAGGAGCGTCGACCAGTGGATGATCGCTAGGATCATTTTTTCCCTCTTTCCCTGACCAAAATGTTTCCCAATTTGAGCCGAGTCTCGGCCCTGGTTTCGCCATGGATGTATCACAGCTTCTTTAATGTATAGTACATCTTGTGTAGAAAACGTTGCGTTGAAAGGTTTCCTCCGCCGTGCGATATGTGCGCAATTGATCGTCATCTGACTTTGGGATATTATCATCCGAAAAGTACGCCAACTGTGGCTCGCCGGCTCCCTGCCCGAACCACCGCCAGTTACTGTGGAGGCTCTGCCCAGATTTTACTCTTCGCGGCAAGATGATGGTTTGTTTTTGGGCGTTGACTAGTTCAGTTATTGCTGACATGGATTACGCACGAACTAGGCGAGCGCTAGATACAAAGTATGTCTATTAAACAAGGAAAAATAAATTCAAGTAAATTCAAATAAGTTCTTATACTATCCTTGTAACAAAAAATAGGTCAAAGGGCCGAATTTGATCTTAGTTGCCGGTTGACACCTAAGGTGAAAGGAAAATCGGTCTGACATCTCCACCTCCAGCAGTGGTTGTACTTGACAACCACTCGACCACAAACACCCCAAAGATCAAGTAATGCTAATCATGGTCACGGTATCCCTAGCAACTAACATGTTTCCATGGGCTGCTGACACTGCCATAGATATAATGCGCGCCCGGGGTGCGTGGTATAGCCCCAGTGAGGAACTGCCCGCCTTCCATTGAAGTCGGGGAGCAGCACTTAAAATGAGCAAACATCCATATTGCGAGGGGAGTCAGCCGCACCCCACTTCCAGTTGGGATTCAAGTTATTAACATGACGCAAGTTGTCTCGGGCCCAGAACTGGTAGTCATCATTGCGGAAATCAGTGCCAGAGGTAGGAGGACATGTGTTCTTAAAGGCATCCGTATACCAGTCAGAGTGGACTGAGTGGTGAAATTTGCCAAAGTAAAGCTTAGGGTGGTTCCTGTTCTTATTGGTAAAGGATCCCTGATCACCAACGCTAGAAGCAGGTTAGTACCATTCTTTTTCAACTGCAGCTATTTTGATCAACCCACTCATCAAAGGTATCATTAAGATCACCCCAAGCAACATGGACGTGGTGGCTATCTATTTTATAGTTAGCAGTTTACTAGAAAGCCTCTCGTGCACTGGTAGACTCTTACCCTGTTCCATAATAGCCGACTCGCGAAACCAGGCCCCATTGCGCCTAATAAATCGCAGAACGACTCCTTCCCAGTCACTCATATGTCCAGTGTCTTTCTTGAAGTACACATAGTAGACAATTCTCCACGATTCATCCCCTCCTGAAGAGTCTCCATTGCAGTGGACTACATTGTAGTAGGTTGGGATATTTGCAAATGGTTCACCTGGGATGTTTGCATAATGCGTTCCGCGTCCTGACCAATGTGGCTCAGGCGGACATCCACTGTTAAGCTTGTTAATATTGCAGCTGTCGGTGTCAACGCCATTGGTCTGATGACCATGCCCGTCTTCAGCAGCTGACGGCATGCAAGTTCCAGAAGGCATGTACCACATAGGGGCGGCCGCCATGGCGGCAGCGAAACCACCATTCGCGAACGCGGCGTCGTTGATGGGATTATTGGCCCAGGCCTTATGTGCATTGAGCAACAGTGCTGAAAGCACGAGAATCGCGCGTGTCATCGTGGAAGTTGATTTAAGACCTTGGCAAACTGTTTGCGGGAAGAGTTTAAGAATTGAGACTGAGTTGAGTGAGTTGGTGTGCAGAGTCTCTCTTCCCAAGTCTGGGATTTCACACATATTTATATGCAATTCACATGCACATGCCGAACAGTCAGTCACATTCATGGACACATGCCGAACAGTCAGTCACATTCATGGACACATGCCGAGCAGTCCGTCATATTCACGGACACATGCCGAGCCTACCATCAAATTCACAGGTGCATCATAAACGTGGAGTATCGTCCTTGCACCAGATGCTGACTTGATGAGTTTTGCGTAGATACAGGAATTGACAGTGTAAGGCAAGCGGAGATTTGTATGGCGCTTGCCCGCAAACGGCCTTGGGAATATATTTCTTCTTGTGCCGAGCAGTGGGCCCTGGCAGACTTGAATCTGGGGCGCGTAAGCAAAGTCCAATCTATGATAAGAATATGACTCGCCATGGAAAGTAAGCTTGAATGTTGCGTAAATTAAATGTAAACCAACCTCGTAGTATTGTAGACAATCAACGTACAACTTGACTTAATCAACGCGGCAGTTGTGATATTCAGAAGAATGGCCATCTGCGCATCTTCAGTAACATATTTTGAAGAAATAGTTTATGTAGAGATTGCTTTAGAACTCTGTCTTCATAACCTAGTATAAAATACTAACAGTCCCAGACATGTTGTGCATAGCTTCACTCAGTCGCTGGTTATACAGCCTGCGCAGCTAATTTCTTAGGTGCCTAATTGAAATGTTAGAAATGAGGCTCCAATAGTGCACAAAAACCGACTCTAGTCTAGGTGCAGCATTTCTCGCTGAATTTGGGCCTAGATGCCGAGATGCTGACTCGAATCTACAGATTGCTCTCTGGCATGATTTCCAGCTGCACCTAGTATATCTTGACCAGGGCCCTAGTATTTTAATGCAACACGTACCGCGCCAGCAAAGGTCTTAGCGACGACTTAAATAGGGTTAGTCAGTCTACATTGAACTGTTTCAATATGTAATCTGAGCAATCTGAGTGCACAAAAACCATTCCTGACTACTCTCATCCCGGACTGACTCTCTGGCAGGGTACTTGAGCAATGGACACTAGTAACTTGTACCCTTCCACTCAGCCGGCAGATTTACTCACCAGCTCGGCATCATGACTTAATAAGTTAGGCTCAAATGTACTCTTGACCCAAGGGGGCGTTTTCAATCCTACAAATTAGGCAGGTTCACGACTCAGAAACTGTGCTCTGGCGGCGGTTAGGGTTGCCTTGGTCACTAACGGGGGTCACCGACGTTAATCTAAATATTTCTTGCCTAGTCAGCCGCAGTGGGACAAACCAGCCACATTTCGGTGCAGGAACGAGCAACGAACGAGCACGCTAGTAGACGGTTATTCGGGCGGCTAATAAGTTATCGCAGGCTCTCGGCTACGGGATAATGCCGGGGACCAGGCCGAGCACGGGCGGAGGACGTCCCGGGAAGATGCTCCTTATTAAGCTTTGTTACCTCGATTAACTTTCCATATCTTTCGATCGAGCTCTTATCTAAAATTTTCCCTGCTTCTAAGGAAATATTGTTACAATTTCTTTATGTAGTCTAAACTGAAATTTTCGTATACGAGCTGCGCGCCCATGCCCAGTCAGCGACACATATAAAGCGACTGTCTAGCACTACGTCCTCTACGAGCGTACATTAACCCACTTGAGTTCAATAGAATAAGAGTTTAACTGTTCTCGATACAATGTGTAAGATTTGAATAGTAATCTGTCCCCACAGAACCGACTTCCATCCATCTTACTAGCGTTGGGCGGCTGAGTGGCTGTTCCAGTCTGTCGGGTTCAATAAAAAAGAGTTGCCGTATTCGTAAGAGTACTATGTAAGTCATCAAGAAATTTATAATTATTTATGATTGGTCAAAGGTATCTACAGCCATCCTTTTGTTTTGTACGGTTTTATCCCATGTGACTGCTTTACTGAGAACTCCCTGCCGGGCCTGTTCCACAGTTAGTCGGGCCTATTCTTGTCCAATTTATCTAGACTAATCATTACAGGAAACCGTCCAATTAATAATAAAGAAACGAAAAGCTGATATTTGCTCGCTTGGGGCACTAGAAACTTACTGATGGTATGTCGTGGCAACTGCAGGGTTAAGCTCCAGTTCCAGTACTACCTGCCGCTAAGACTTCAACTCCATTCAAACATCACAGTTGACACAGAGAAAAGAAGGAAGCTGGTAATCGGTGGGCGAATATGACGCTGTCAAGCCTGCAGAGCTTCTCACCAACTCACAGTAAGGCCAGAAACGAGCTATATTTATTATGGGCTTAATCGCCTCGCAAAACAAACCCAACTGGCTGGATAACCATATGGGTGACTCGGTTTTAATTTGTCTTTCCAACTGCTCTAAATTGTCCCTACAGTAGTCACAGGTTAAAAAAGCACACCGGGTGCAACCAGTGGCACTGATCACCTTTAGCATAGGCATCCTTCTGCATTTATAATGTTCATGGCTCCTGTAACTTCTTAATTTTACTGCAGAAACGTCCTCTGCGAGCAGGATTCAACTGTTACTCAACGGCTTTTATACTCATAATACGCATTCTTGTAATGGATTGGCCTGCTAGGGTGATGGATAGTAACTAGCTAGTACTGCCATTATTGACCGTTGAGCCAAACCTCAAAAGCAGTTTGTATTGTCTAAATCAACAGCTTTAGACAAACTAGTTGCACCTATATGCCTACAGCTAACCTAAGGACAGTAGAGGGCAACGCCCTATACCACAACATTCTTGTAGGTTCTTTCTAGTCCTATGTCTCGTATACGCGGCTTATTACATTCAACAGCCCAGATGGAGTTAGCCTTGTGCAAAAATACACTACTGGTGTATATTCTTATTAACCTGTGTATTTGTATTGGTGGAAGAGCCAATTGAGAAGCCATGTGCTTCACGTGGCGCTGAGAACCCTGAAACTCAGCCTGGAGCCCGCCTACAAGGCCGTGTGACCCTTTCTTGACCACAACTATTTACCCGTACACGGCCGTAAGTAAGCAACGTCTTAGAACACATTAATGAACTTGTAGTAAATCCTTTTCGTCCGTATAAAGATGTTCATGGCTATAGTGGCACAGCTGAACGAGTTAGACTAGAGTGTACGCAGGGCCACCATTGAGGCTCTTAAAACATGGAAAATATTGCCTAATAAAGTGCTTATAGTGTATTAGGGCAGAGCCGCCACGCCAATTGACCTTGTTTTTGTTGAGGTCATCTTTAAAGAGAACAATTAAATGCCAGGTAAGCTAGGACCACACAGTCAACACATGCAATTTTAAAATTAGGAATACTTCTGCATTAATTAACTGTTCATCTCTCTATCGAATCCTGTGCTCCCTGCGCCCACTGGTGATCGGGGGCTATTATGAATGGCGTTACGGTCGCCACTCGCCACCCCAGGCTTTCTCAGGTCATTCCAACACTTCAATGTATAACTATCTCTACACTCGGCTCACCATGAATCTGATATGTGGCATCAAAACCAAGATCAGTGTGACCAAACGCTGTACTGGGCCCAGTTGTTGTATGCACCGCAGTTCACGTGTGACCAACCATTGCTGCAGCCGAACTGGGATGCGTAGTTGCCAGGAGCTCCAGAATAATTTGGCCCCTGCTTGCCCCCACAAGTAATACCACAAGCACCAGCGTTGTGGCAAGTTTGCTTGTAAGCATATCCATAGCCGTTCAGGTTCTGGAACCAAAGCTGACCGACGCTGTTTCCAGGTACGTTGCAGGTGTAACTGTTGGAGTTGCTATAAGACTCGGTAAGCTGGAAGGTGAAGGAAGGAGACAGCGCGCCAAGAAGACTGGCTGGATTCCAGCTAATGCTTTCAGCATAGTTCATGGAGTAGCCCCATCTGAAGCTCGTGCTGCCGCCAGCCTGAGAGAGGCCGGTTTGCAGACAGCTTGAGATGGGCAGCCAGTTACCCCAGTTTGCCCAGGTACCATCAACCGAATAGGCATCGTAATAGCTGTTAAAGCAGCCTTCTTGGCGACCCTGAAGCTTGCCATCGGCATTTCTATCGACATCTGTTTGGATGGACGCTGTGTCGACGAGCAGGCGTTTGTCCTCAAGATAGACCATAGCAGGAAGAGTCTCATTCGCCATTATCGATTTGTGGAGGCTAGTCTCATTGTGGACTTGGAGCTGGAGAGCCGCCTTTACTGCTTCCGAGTCGCTCCAGTCGAGTCCCGGCCCAGCACCAGCCTGAGGAGAGCCTCGACGTTCAACAGTTGTTGGTCCCGTCTCGCAAGGACGGAACTCGCCAGTGCATGACGAGTCGCTATACACAGTAAGGGTAATAGCATGCGTTCCGTTGACAGTATGAATAAAGTTGCCGGTGAGGATGGAATGATCCTGGGTATGATTCGCAACGGTCAGCATATCGCTAATGATTTTGCTCCAAATGGTAGAATCTGAGCCATTGGCGAAGCTGTAGTCTTCTGAGAAATCTGCCGACAGGGTGTAGGCATTCTTTCCGATTGAGACTGGGTCGAGCTTAAGGTTCTTTGCTTCCTTGGCAGATTGAGCGAGACTGTCTCCAAAGCTTTTGGAGAGTTGGGAAAACGCGCTGGGATCCCACGTTCCATTGCAGGCACAGTTCTTCTCAGTCGTCACACTGTGTACAAGCAGCTTGCTCGAGGAATATTTGCCATAAAAGTGTGCCTCTTGAGCCGCTGCAGTAGTTATGGCTAAACTAGCTAGCCAGAGTGCCAAGGAGACCATGATTGCGAATTGAGCCGCGTTTCTAAGAAAAGAAAATGCAATGTTAGAATGCCGTATTAGAACTCGGTATTATGTATAGACATTACTTTTTCTCTTCTTTCTGAGAAAGAGATTGAAGTATCCAATTGGTGTTGGATGATGTTTTGTTTTCAATACAAATGTTTGAGGATTGCCCTATCTATATATACTAAAGGTAAAAGGGTTGTTTCTGAGCGCACCGGTCACCGTCGGTGACAACGTGTGGCTCCGAGAGTGAAGTGGTTCGACTGATGGCTCTCCACCCATGATTATGACTCAAAGATACTGGAGGAGGTCAGGGCGGGTTGCAATATAGCTTCGTCAACACGTGTTCAACAGCCGCGATGTGATTTCACGGCTGGAAAGGCGATAGAGTTTCTTCTCCCAGACAGTTTGCCGCGAGTCATTCAAGGTGCTGATCAAGATACTTTCTCCCCGTAGTCGCGGCCGAGGGTTTAATGGAGCGTCAGCGAAACGCAATCAGGATGAATAAAAATGATTCGGGCCTAAGCTTCACGCCTCAGCCCGGTGATAAACCCCGCAGATTGGCATAAGCAGGCATGTGGCCTTTACGAAGGGCCAGAACTGCACAGTTCCCGTAGACTTACCTTTTCTGGAAAGAGAAAGAACACCAGTAGAGCCCACGTGTAGACCATCATCGAATGTATAACCCAATATTTAATGTTGACTGGCTCAAAACGGAAGGTCACATTGTGTGACACAAAACGGTATGTAACCCCAGCTCCATGCAGCACGTGGTTGCGCGGCTTTGATGGAGGCATTAGCTACCCGGCTGGGCAGGGTAACACGGTGAGGCTCGTATACGCAAAAGTGTACTCAGAAGAGCGTCTGGCAAATGAAGTTGTCACTCCTGGGTCGCCTACGAAGGGTCACTCTAGCTGTTATTATGCCTATATGCAGTTTCATGCACGTACAAGGTCGCTTCTAGATCAACTTGCATAGTTTTTGACGAATCAATTTGAAGAAAAAAAATCAAAGAATCCTACCGACAACGGGAGCCGAAAATCAGGTACAGTCCTATAAGTTCTAGCCTCAGCCCGGCCGAGAGCCGGCCGCCGTCTTCACGCGTTCCGCGAGTCGTGGTTCCGGACCGGGTCCACACTTTGGTGGAAAACTATGCCGCCGCCTGAGCCGTGGCCGAATTCGTTCCAAGACTGTTTGCCTATTCGGGAACACTGACTAAGATTGTCAAGATGGCCAAAATACTTGAATGTCTAGGAATAAAGCACCAGAAACACGGGTAGGCGCTCGTGTCGATTTTGAAGAGCTGCGTGTCTCTAAGCAATGCTAACTACAAGGCTCATCGAAATAATGTAGAACTGCCGCTGAACAGAAAGAAAGGGCATCGATCTGAAAGCAGATGCCATGAAAAAAAAACCCACTCTAAACTGGATGAACCACAAACCATGTTTGGCGCCGTAAGATGTTTGACATCCCACTCGGCTCCTCGGCAGATCAGCTCCTTCGGGTCAGCAATGGTTACAGAACGTGGGCGGTCGGTGTGCAATACTGTACGACCCTTGAAATACTGATAGATCAGTACTCCATACTCATGCCACACCGACACACCATTCGGGATGGGTGGTGCTGCGTAGCAAAGGGACACCCAGTTCTCAACACAACACCTTTGAATCCACATAACTGAATAACCAAAAATGATAGAAAAATATATCAAGCATTTCTTGTGCGTGATCCACAGATATGTGCCTTTTCCTTCTTTCAAGACCAATTTGGCTCCGTTCTTCGGCTGTTTCTGCGTTCTTTTGGGCTCCTTGGACCGTCTGTTGTGCCTTGGAGAGCTCTTCCTCCACTGTACTCACCGCCATGTAAAGTTTCTTTCGATTTTCGAAACACTACCATCTTGAAAATGACAGCTGCTTTGACAAGTTGCAAGTTTATTCTGTTTTCGGGCACTTTTTACGAGTTTGGGGCGCCAGAAGCCTCATGAAATTCTCCGGCAAGGACTAGCTCAAGCCACGGCTCAAGTTCATTTTAAATTATCGCCGCAAGATACTGTTGCTGTCCAGTAACTTTTTTTAATATGCTTAAATGTAGCGCCAGTACCCATCAAGGGGGCAAAGACCTTATAGCATTTTAAATGGTATGAGAAAAACCGGTTGTTAAAGCAGTTCTGCATGGATAGCTGCAATAGCAGAGGCGCCAATACCGACCATGTCCATCCTTGGGGAAGATACTAAGGTGCGAGTAAATTTAATTAATCCAACAACACTGCAGCGTCAATGCTAAATTCTATTCGTCGTGTCGGCGTGGACTCAAGGACTGAGCCAATTGCTGCTTTAGCTGCGATCGCACTGCCATGTGCGAAATGCAGTCAACCCAGGCCAATGTGTAAAGGACGGTTCAACGCAGCCCTCTTAAATTAGTAATTGATCAAGTGGACGACTAGCGCTAACTGATGTATACAGTAAATTCAATTTTCCTTCTATCCCAAACTTGCCCATTTCATCATCACTAAGAATAGCCTCTGTTGGCTCGGCGGCTGGCAGGTGTGCTGGAAGGCCACTGGAAAACAACTGGAAGACCACTGTAAGCCTGCACTAACAGCTGGCCAAAAGGGTTCCGACCTGTAAAGTATCTGCTGCATATACGTCTTCTCATTGAAAATGATTAAAAGCTTTGGCGTCTTTAAACTGTTAGCAATAAAGACGTTTGTATTATTTATTTTCCTCTTTATTTCCTCATTTACTTTCTTATATATTACTGTTGCGTGGGGTGTGATTATCGACTCCTGAAGGGGGTCGGCTTAGGCGGAGCCTTCACTTT
>FWCC01000148.1:0-67815 GCA_900169235.1 Zarea fungicola
GGTGGGGGCGTGGCACAAGTAAATGCCAAGCATGGGCGGGCCACTAAGTACCCCAGAAGTACACTGGCCCTGGTAGACTTGCAACTGAGAAAATTTTCACGGCAGTTGAAAGAAAGCAAGAGAGTTTGTAATTTCCCTTGGGTGTACATTTCATGGGGAAAACCAAGTCTCCTTTCGTAGCTTGACAATATTAAATGTGGTGATTTGTAGTTGGGCGAGGCAAACTGCATTACTTATCATTAGGCTGCCAGTGGCTAGAGCACTTGTAAAATAGCGGGGCATTAGTGGTTACCAGTTTTGCTGCGACGACATTGCATCACCAGCTCGCCTGGTCGTCGCATTGTGAACCAACAACTTTTATCCAGAGGACCTACCAAAGACTGCCGCACGTCAAAAACAAATTATTGATTGAATAAGATAAAGTCCATTCCTTCATACCCTTTACCTTCTTCCTCTGCCGCTCACACAAGGCCGGCCATCTTGCCAACGAGACGGCCGCTACTACCCCTCCATAAATCACTATGTCTCCCGCCGCCCTCGACAATGCGAACCCAACCATCCTAAACGCATCGGAGCTTCCCACCCGCAAGCACAAGGTCGTGCCTCGCAACGGACCCGACTCCAAGTATACTGATATCATCTTTGCCCGGCCCTCGTACCTGTCGGGCCCGTTTTGCGGCGACGATTACGGGAACGCCATTACATGGCCTCGCGCCGGAGCCGATGACGGAGTCGACGATTCTACTCCGGAACCCATTGACGAGCAAGAAATCTATGGTAAATTTATAATTGCACTCATCTCATAAAACGGTATGATCCGAGATTTCTAATAACAGTCTTTTCCCTTCTCTTCTTGGCTAGACCTCATCTCAACCATTACCGACCCGGAGCACCCCGTTTCCCTTGGTCAGCTCTCCGTCATCAACCTCGCCGACATTCGCCTGACCCCGTCCCCGGCCCTCGGTGGTGGTACACCGGCCGACCCCAACACCCTCGTCGAGGTGTTTGTCGAGATTACGCCCACCATTACGCACTGCTCGCTCGCCACCATCCTCGGGCTCGCCGTGCGCGTGCGCCTGGAGCAGGCGCTGCCGCCCAACTACCGCATCAACGTGAGCTGCAAGGAGAGCACGCATGTGCAGGATGACCAGGTCAATAAGCAGCTCGCCGACAAGGAGCGCGTGGCGGCCGCGCTGGAGAATGACTCGCTCAAGAGCGTGCTGGATAAAATGCTAGAGACATGCTACTGAGCAAAGGGCCAAGCAAGAAGCAACGAAAAAAAACCCCTGCCCGGAAAACAATGTATTAAGAAATACTCACAAGGAAAGATCCTGGGGGACCCGTAATGTCACCATTCCATTAGGCCCTCCTGTGCTCCGCAAATCTTTGAAAACGGCTTCCCATTTGTCCCAGATTTCAAGCAAGGAAAATCCAAATGTTTGACAGCTGGGGCCAGACATGGACAGCGTTTGTTGCACAGAGGCAAAAACAATGCCGCTTCATGCCGCTCTGCAAACTCAGTTTCCACGGGTAAACTTACCACAAAGGTCCAAAGGAACATACTGCCAGCAAAATGTTTGCTCACATGGAAACAGCTACATAGAAACTGTGACGAGGCTCTCCATTTGACTTGTCCATAGTTGCTCTATTCGAGCCCATAATATACAAAGTTCATATACTCTTGCCATATTATGCATATACAACTGCCTAATAATTGCTCAAGGTTTTTCATGTTTTCTGCTTTTTTTCATTCATCTCTGGTTTTTTTTATAAAAAAAAATGTATTTATATGAACCATCCACAGAGACCGTACGCCGAAGCCTTAGACTAATAAACTCTTTTTTTCTATGCAGAAAATCAAAAAGACTACTTTTACTTCTTGTGCTGCCAAATCTTACATTTGCCCTCTTCTTCCTCTCTCCCTTTATACTCCAATCCTACATTCAAAGAAAAGAATCCTCCTCTCCTCTACAAGTCTCCCAGCACACCACTCTCCATAAGCGTTTGGTAGAACTCGGGCTCCAAAAACGTCTTGACACTGACATCCTCGCTGAGACCCTTGCGCCGCCGCGTCTTGAGCACAAAATCGCGTGCCGTTGCTTGTACTGACGCCGGCTGTAGCGGCCGGGTGGCTTGCTCCCTGTCGAGCGGGTCGCCGGGGACAATGTTCCAGCTGTCAAAGACGAGGGAGACCATGGATGCGCCCTTCGTATTGATACGCAGATCCGTCTCGAAGCCGAAGCTATCAATGACGGGGAGCAGGCCGTTGACACGATACAGTGGCGTGCCAGCCACGGGGCCATCCGACAGCACGTGGCCACGGCGTTTTGCGAGGACATTGTATATTTCCATGTACGAGTTCTCAGGCCCCGTCACGGAGACGGCGTAGACCGGCTCCATGAGCCGTGGTGACGCCATGAGAAAGGATGAGTAGCACGCGCGACGCGACGTGGGGATGATTTGGCCGCCGCCACGGAAGATGGCCTCATTGGCGAGCACCATATCTGTGACCTTGAACTTTGTATTGCGGATCGGCTCCTCGCACAGTGGGCCTTCTCGTGTCGCCCAGCTGAAGCCTTGGCGGATGGACTCCCGGACTGTGTTGAGGAGCTTCTTGTCCACCTCGGTAGGCAGGGTATCGTCCTGTAGAATGTTGGGGCCAGCATCGTCTGGGCCAAATGCCCAGATGCTGCGCGATGCCAGCTTGTCCCATCCATGGTTCTCTTCAAAGAACTTGGCCGTCTTCTTGATAGGATCGCGAATCTTGATGGCCCCCGACTCGATATCCTTTGATATACCCTTTTCCAGCTGCTCAGCAACCATGGTGATCTTGTTCTTCTTGTTCGGGGTAATGGCGTAGCATTTTGTGGCTGAAGTCTCTACCACGGTCTCACAGAACCTCGTTACGGGATCCGACACCTTGATGTCCATGTCCGCGTAGAGGCGACGCAGATCATGAAGAACGCAATCCATATATAATTCGCCAGTACCCAGGACGATATGCTCGCCGGATTCTTCAACTTTGGTGTCAAGGAGAGGGTATGATTTTTGAACCTTACGCAAGCCGTCTAGCATCTTGGGCAACTCTGAAGGGTTGATGGGTTCAACAGCAACCTTGAGAACGGATTCAGTGAAGTGAGTAATTGGTCGGAAAATGTAGGCGTCTTCGTCATCCTCTAGCTTCGGCGGGACAATTGTGGCTGTCTTGACTATTGAGTTGTCGACTCCATCGAGCAACACTAGGTTGCCGGCCGGAACACCGTCTGTGGGAATGTTATACCTCGTCTCTCCGATAAAGACTTGATTTATTGTAGTCATAGTCATATCCTCCTCGTCATCAAGTGAGTAGCCTTCGCCTAGGACTCGAACTTGCATCCCGGGGCGGGCAGTACCACTGAGAACTCTGCCAAAGGAATAGAAGCTCTTGGCGTCAGGTTTGTTAAACAGTTTGGCAATATGTACCACAAGCGGGCCGTCTTGATTGCACTCCTTCATAGAGGTGGCGACTTTGCTATCCAATGGACCAGTATAGTGACGTTCCAATAACCGTTGTGCGGACTCGGTGGGTGAAGGAATATGTTGCATAAGCATGTCGACAAAGCCATTGGACGGCCCGAAGAATTGCTCGCATACAAGCTTCAGAATGACCTTGGCATCTGCCTTGTACTGTGCGGGCTTTAGTTGAATTCCCAAAGATTCCAAAACCGGCCGCAGATCCTCAGGACTGTCGCTAATCGAGTGCGTAAAGAGTTTGTAGATGGGCTCCAGGACGAAATGGACAAATGATCTCGCGGTTCTATCCTCGAGTGGTTTTCGTGAGAAAGTTCTCTTCCTGGGATTGAAGTAGACATCGCCCCACAAGCGTTTGGCTAGATCTTCAGCGCTGACATTGCTGTGTGTATCGGCGTACATTTTGGCAAACGACTGGAGCGTGAAGCACCATCCGAAATCAGTGCAAGCAAAGAGAACATTTCCCTTTTCTGGGCTAATGCGTTTTGCGGCGGATGTAGCCGGCGCAGTGTTTGTGATGATTGTATTGACTTCTTCAATGACATGCTTCAGCTTGAAGTATGCGTCTTTGGGCGGTAGCCTTAGCTCAACAATGAGGCGGTCCATTTTGTTGATAATCAGTGTGAGTGGCAGATCTTGTAGAACTGCATGCTTGATGATTTGTTCCGTGTTGATTTGCACGCCCTCAACAACATCGACAACGAGGCAGACGCCGTCCACCAGGCGGAAAGCAGCCGCGACCTCGTCGACAAAATTGACGTGGCCGGGAGTGTCGATGACGTTGACCAAATGCGATTTGCCCTTGGAATTAGGCAGCACAAAGCTCATGGGAGCAGATTTCAGGGAGACGCCGCGTTCGCGTTCGAGGATATGGATGTCGGTATATCGTAGTGCTTCGTCACGCTTTCGCCCTACTCTCTTGTCAAGCTTGTCGAGGATGTCGTGCGTCTCGAGAACAAGCATGTCAGTGAAAGAGGTCTTTCCATGGTTGAGGTGGCCAGCAAGTGCGACGTTTCGTATTTGTTCGGGGAAATTCATCAAATCCGCCATGAACTCGCGGTTGTAGAAAACGGGAGGCAGATCGGCCTCTTCGATGGTGAACTTCTTTGTCTCAATCGGAGCAACAATGGGCTGCGTAAGGGGCTGCGCATCTTCTTCTTCGACACGAGTCTCGACATCCTCGCCATATACCTGCTCGGCGGTCGGGTAGTACTGTTTGTCTTCGTGGAGAACGACGGCGTTGGAGGGACCATCTGCGCGTGCCTTCAGTTAGCTCCACGCAGGCCCCCAGTTAGAAGCGCAAACAGGACGCAGAACTTACCATCAACCTCCATGTGTTCGTCTTCATCGTGCGCATCGTCGGCGGCGTCATCATATACATAATCGCTGGTGTCGACGCCAGCATCAGAGCCACCCTCCGATTCCACTTCCTCGCCAATGAAGTTGCCGAACCTAATTGCGACGTGGTTAGTTTCTGGATTCAAGTTTTGGATACTTATGACCGAGACTTACTCGTCGTAGAGGTCATCCATCTTTTGTTGTATTGAGTACAGCTCCAAAAAATTAAACGGCAGGCGCAAACTGGAGAGCGCTGCTTGGGGTAACGGAGGCTCCCGCCGCGCGCATGGGCAACTTTTTCGAGCTTTGCTGCCACCAGGCGAGAGCATCACGTGCAGATTAATATCCAGCTTATCAGTGCAGATCAGATCAACGTCTACACAGGAATAAAAACCAGGCCGTTCATGGGCCTGCAAATAAGTACCAAGACAATATTGATATCCTAAAATCTTTTTCTTTTTCTTTTTCGCAACATCCACAAGCCGTAGCTGCACTAGTTATAAGCCAACATTCGTACTTTTGAAGCTCCCTCCATGGAGCTTCCTAGTGTAGTATACAACCAGTACTGCCGCCGCCAAAGAGGAAGCACCCGCAAACTTGAAGTCATATTTTTTCTTCTTCTATTACTACAGCCCTGCAACGCCTTGACACACCTCGAACGAAAGCTTGTAAACATCATGTGTCGCGATGCAATATCTACACGGAACTGCGGCTCTCATCATCCATCACGGTCGGTAGACTAACGGCGGTCGTATGTTTTCGGAACCAACAGCTGCCTCCAAAGCCTCTTTCAAGTCATCAGGGATCTGGCAGAACCCGTCAAACCACTGCCCCACTGGATCAACATACCATCTCGCATGCTCGATTGGACTATGATCGATGGCATATGGCAGGTCGCCGTCGTTATCCTGCAACAGCCGCGAGTCATTCTCTCCCGCGCCAAGGTAGTAGTACCGAATGCGCCCGGCCTTGTCTGAAAACCTCAGCCTGGCATATCTTATCGCTTGCCTATTCGGCGCGCGGGCAATGGCAGATGCAAATGCACAGAGAAGTGGCGCTGCGAGCCTAGCTTTGGGAACAAACCGTCTAATGGCAGGGTTCCGCTCCCACTCCGAGATGTGCAGAGTTTGGCTCACCTCCGGATCCTCCACCTCTGAGTCGTCAGAGTCAATACTGGTGTTGATTTCAAGCACATGCTCAATGTCATAAGACGAATCAGTTGGGGATTGCTCGCTGTCTGTATTTTCTGGCGTCGCTGTGAGCCACTTGCCACTTGGGGTGACCAAGGCACCGTCAACGCAGATCTCTCGCATCGCTGGCCCCGGTGATCCCGTAAAAGCGCTGGGGTCCAATGTCCATTTGCCCTCGAGGCGCAGTTCCGAAAGCACAGGCAGTTCCAACAATTTTTGTACCGCCAAGCTTAAAGCGTCCTTATCGCCGTCGGCGATGAATGCTCCAGGGCGAGCCAGATGATTGAAAGGCTCCGGATCCAGAAGACAGATTGTCAGACCATGGAACTTTTCCAGTGGTAGCAGCATCAGTGCCTGCGCCAACGTTTCACGGTGTTCCCGGCGAAGTTGCATGCCTAGACGCCGGGCTGGCATGCAAAGCAGCCACGAAGCGCTCGTAAGCAATGGCAAGGCTGTGCATAGCGGGCGGATGATGGAAGGATGAGCTCTTCGTGCGTTGCTCCCTGTTGATACCACGTCGAATATATCCCAACAAAGTGATCCAATGCAAGAAACTGTTGGAAGGCCGTGTACAGCACACAGCTCATTGTCGTCAAATGCCAAGAACTTCAGCGCGTTGCGGTACGGCTTGATTTTTATACTCGGTGTTGAAACATCTCGCGTGTCAGATGGCGAGGCGGCAGCAATCTGCAGACGTATGCCCTCCTGAATATCCCAAACGCGCAAAAGGCCAAAGAGGTTCATGATTGCCCGCGTAAACGCCACGTTGTTGGCTGTCGCCTCTCTACGGCTTTGCAGTTTCTTTTGGAGCCGAGAATCGCTGAGCCTCGGTAGCACAATATCGTAGTGTATAGTCTTTACAAGGCCACGAATCTCCAAGTCGGAAAACACCTGGCTAAATTGTGACAGAGACTCGGCGTCGCTGCAAAGCTGTACTGCCGTAAAGGACCGTGACCGGATGAGAGAGAGCCCCGTATTAGACACTCTACCCTCGCCGACCAAGTGGACAAGATCAAGGATGTTTGGTAAGGCCATTCTGATTCTCGAGACAAAGCCAAGACTGCTTGTAGAACTACTGTAACATAGAGATGTTTGTGATGTACATGCAACTGGGCAGTCCCAGCAACGCCAACGGTTTTCTGTGTCTCATCCGTCCCTCCCCCCTGGCTTTGGCAGGAGCCCGCGCTCCAGCTGAACCAGCTAGATTCTGGCTGCAGTTGCTAACCACAGCAAGTTCAGGCAGGCCCCAGACTGCGACTGCTGTGCCAAGGTTACCAAGATGCATGTCTCTATGGAGCAGGCTTTCCTCGTAGCAGAAACGGCCTGGCGCTAACAAACCTGACTCTGGGGAGCATAAAACAACAGCTGGTATTGAGTCGTTTGAAGCCATGGGAGAGAACTTGATGGAACCCCGAGTTTTCCAATATCTAGTGTCATCTGTATTGGTCACTCAATTGAAAAGTCTTACAGAGTTGACCAACACCGGCATAGTTGGGGTTTAGGTCTGACGGCTCGAGTTTTGTGAACTTTGTAAATTAATTCAGTATACCACGTGGCTATGGAACTATTTCTGTGGCATGGCCTTTTGACAAAGTGAGTCCTTTGGCATCACCAACCCCTTAGACTGCCACTACCATCTTCACGAATACTGCCATGCACCAGCATCATCCTCAAAAGGCAAAATATTCAGATTTATCCCAACACATCCCCTAAGTTCATTCGCATTTGTCGAATTCCTCACATGCAGCACCCTCTGCTCGCCCTGTCCGCAGGCTGCCCAACCCCACGCCCCATCCAGGACATTAAAGTAACCGCCACCCTCAAAAGCCCAGAACCCAGCCACAGTCGAGCCATTTGGCATCAACATCGAGTGCGCCTGCGTATACCCCACAGTCCATCCCTCCGTCAGGAAGAAGTGCTGGCCCCCGGGAACCACGACATCCATGGCGTTAGTCGCGGCCGACAGCGCAGTTACATTGCCCTCGGGGCACCGAGTCGGGTCGACTTGTGGAACCGGGCAGTAGCTGCAGGTAATGCCGCCGACGTTCCACGCAAGACGACATGCCGTCATAAGCTGGCCGTCGACCCCAATCACCGCGGCTGGGCCGGGTCCACCTCCTGGAATCGGGTGTGATGAGGCGGGCGGTGAGGAGACGTCTTGGGGATTCTCGGCACGGAGGAAAATGCGGCCATGTTGCATCAGCGGTCGAATTAAAAGTTCTGTGCCATCGCGACAGGTATAAACATACTTGGAGTAGCAGGTACGGCCACAGAGAGCCAGCGGCTCGCCATTTACGATGGGGCAGAGGATGCCATCGTGGCACATGTACTGTAAAAGCGAGTCCAAGTCAGCAACATGGGGATGGATCTATCTGCGTCCGTGTAAACTTGCATTATCCGGATTGCCATTGGGGCCGTCACAAGGTTTGCTGGGCTGCAACAGAGGGTTGGCTGTGTAGTCGACTTGGCGGGCCGTGAGCACAGCTGTGCCGTCGTTGATAGCCGCGATGGCCAGGAGGGCTTTAAAAAGCGAGTTACGCAGATGCATTGTTCGAAATTGAGGTGTATCCGGGATGGTACCGTGTAGAACTGGAAAATGGGGTGAAAGGATGCGAATGGGGTGATGATTGTCTTAATACTCAAGCAAAACTTGCGGCTGCTCGCCTGAACTCCATCAAGTGCGGATGCAGGAGAGACCCATGATCGGGTAGCGGCACCAGTACCGGCTTAGGAATGAAGCCACTGTATGTTACACGAAACAATCAGACACTCAATCATGTATAAATCGGTTAGCCGCGCTGCGTACATCATCCGGGTCCATAAACATGTTGCGATGGTGTGGTAGCATGGCATTCATAATTGGTACAAGCCCTTGGCTCACATCCATGGTCGCGTTTCACCATCACGGGGACTATCACTCGTATCTGCTACGCTGTATTTTCCATGTATTCTGCTATACAGGTGCTGCACCACTCGTGCCGTTCAATTGTAACACATATGCCGTGAAAAAAAAAGAGGAATAGGACCAGCCCAAAAAAACCAAATGCACAGGGCATCCAAACAGTGGAACGAGCGAACTGGCTTCCAAGCTTCCTTCATCCAGCATAAAAAGCAAAACAGTGTTTAATACAGGACTCCAATGCGCCAGGCCTTGGGTAGAGTGCAGGCCATAGCCGGTTGACCCCTATTAGAGTATTCCAGCACACAAGCTTAGACTTGATCCTGCGGGAATGGATGCATGCCTTACCCAAGGTACAGTATCGACCGTAACTCCATAACTTAATCGACTTAATTGTGTATGCGTGTATCAGAATGAGATTGTGGCTGTTGAAACAGTCTCGTCTGTCGTCACATCAACGTAGCGAGGTGTGCCAAGATCGTGCCATGTTTATCTGGCGGGCTTCTCAAGCACCGACAGTAGACATCTTCTTCCCTCTCTTGCCTAGAAGAGTGGCATTGTCCAGATTCAGTTCAAA
Source organism: Zarea fungicola (assembly GCA_900169235.1). NCBI lineage: Eukaryota > Fungi > Ascomycota > Sordariomycetes > Hypocreales > Cordycipitaceae > Zarea > Zarea fungicola. The sequence goes on from FWCC01000148.1 coordinate 9,515, forward strand.
GGGGCCTTTGTTGCGATTTCTGTCGCGAACTTGCTGTCTGGCTGCAGCTGTAACTGCTGACGAGTGCTGACCATAGCCCTTCTCGTTAACGGTTCGCTCACGTTCCCTGCCCCGAGTAGCCGCGTCTGGATCCTGGATGCTGGCTTTGCGCATACTTTGCTCCAGTACACGAGCACCGCCAAACTGAGGAGCCTGTCCGCCAGCGACTGAATCGTCATCCTCCTCCTCTTCGTTCAACCCGCCCAGGAAACGGCCTGGTCCGGCTCTTGCACCCATCTGCGCTCGTCGCTTAGCCTCCTCTTCCTGGCGGTGGACGGCGTAGCCAACATCAAAGACTTCACGCAGATTGACCGCACCTGGGGAGCGGAAATCAGACCGTCTCACGTCGACGTCTAATTTAGAGGCGTCAAACGCGCGGAGTGGTACCTCTGGTTTGCGCTCCTCGCGTGGAGTGGGCCCACTGGCTCGAACCCAAGGATGTGCAAGGAACTCGGTGATGGTATAGCGTTTTTCCGGGTCAACAGTCAAGAGATGTGAAATGAGGTCTTTGGCTGACGCGGGAATATCATCCCACCAGGGGGACAGGAAGGTGTACTGGCCCTTGGCGACCTTTTCCGTAAGAACCTCGATGCTTTCGTCATAGAAGGGCGGGAAGCCACAGAGCAGGGTGTACAAGACACAGCCAAGAGCCCACATGTCGACGGACTTGGAGTATCGCTCATCTTTGACAATTTCGGGGGCGGTATAACCAACAGTTCCACAAGGTGTCATTGTTTGCTTGTCCCATACAATCTTGGAAAGGCCAAAATCGGCAATCTTGATTTCACCAATGCCTCCGGCACCAAGGCCAGGGATGAACTCGCCTTCATCTTCCTTTTCTTCGTCACCAGGTTGGCGAGGCTTAGGGACTTTGGAGGGAATAAAGTCAATGGGGTTGAAGAGAATGTTCTCGGGTTTAATATCACTGGCCCAAAATCAGTAAATGTGGCGGTGGCCGTGGTTATGACGTAGATCTTACCGATGAACAACACCTTTGTCTTCGTGTAGATACTCCAGAGCTTTGGCAACCTTGACAATGACGTGTCTTGAAAGCTCCTCGCTAAAATACGTGAGGCGAACAATCTGGTGGAACAGCTCGCCACCGGGAGCGAGCTCGAGAACAATGTAGTAGTACGGTTTTGACTCAGAGAAGTCGATGAGCTTGATGACGTTGGGGTGATCAAGCTGGCGCATGATCTGAACCTCCTTCAAGATATTGGCTCGCTAGAGAGTACATGGTTAGTGAATGATCGCTGGCAGTAAGAGAATGAGTTGAGTTGCAAGTGTAGCCATGAGCAAATGTGAATAGGAGTTGGGCAGTAGAACGAGGAGCTAGAACTCATGTGTATGGCTCATGAAAGAGATTTATCGCACCTCGGCAGCTTTGGGTGCTCTTTTAAAGTCTGGATGCATACGATCGTTTGCCTATCAAGGGCACAAGCCAGTCGGTTGGTAAGGTTTCTAGACCAGGGTGTGTGTTTATGTGTATAGATTGGTGTGTGTATGTGTGTGTGTGTGTGTGTGTGTGTGTGTGTGTGTGTGTGGAATTTGTAAGAAAGAAACGCAGGCACAAAAAGAAAGGTACAGGAAACAGAAAGCAAAGAGCACAAGTTAAACGATTTGGGATTTGAGACTTACCTGCATATTGTTCATTTCGTACTTTCGCACCACTTTGATGGCGACTTGGCCATACTGGCCTTCGGTGTCGCGAGCGCGGTAAACGTTACTGAAGGCGCCATCACCCATCTTCTCAAGCAGTTCCCATCGTTCGAGGCCGGGATACTGAGGGAACTTTGACTTGGATGCATTCTCCTCGGCGACAAGCTTGGCGACGTTGGCTTCATCCACACGGCGACTTTGGCGTTTGCTCCTGGACTCTTCACTGCGGGCAACCTTTTCAGCGGGCTCAAGATTGGAGACGGTTTGGTGGACGAGAGGGTCGGAGACGGATTTCCTCTTGTCGTGTGTATTCGACTGCCTGGGGGGAGATTCATGGTTTCGCACAGGCTCATCGTTGGTGGCACGGGCTTGCTTGCCTGTATATACAGAAACATTGATCAGCACCACATTACAGGGCATAGTTGGTGGCCGGAGTTTGGAAGCTGACGCCGCATCGGGTGTACATGATAGCAGCCAAGATCCTTACCGTGCCGGATAAACTTCTTTAATTGCTGGATAGTGTCCATGGCGGCATCACCGACCGAAAAGGTCTCGTGGATGGAACCGGCCGGTATGTGATTCCAGCTGTCGTTGAATGAGGTTATCGACCTGTTTCTGACTGGTTGAGAGCAGCGACGAGACAGATGGGCTGGGCGGAGCACAAGTAAAACAGGAGATGGGTGAATGCAAAGCAACCAAGCTGCCGCGGAGAGTATTTGGTCGAAGATCTTTTTTGCGTTGTTTTGGAGCAGACCGGGCTGGGCTGCTGGGCTTTGCTTTGGGGGGTAAGACGGTTTTTTTTTTGGCGGGGTTGCCACGGAATTTGAGGAGGGCCGAGCTGAAGCGCGGGCGGTAGCCGGTCAAAATGGGATGACGTATATAAAAAGGCACCAAGGGCGAGAGGAGAGGGGGCACGCGTTGATGGGAGAAAGAGGCAGTTCTAGCAGCGGGTGCGAAACGAACAAGAGAAGGGAAGCCAATAAATCTCATGCAAGTCTAAGCAGGAAGGAATAGAGCGGGTGCAAACGGGAGGAAAGACTACGAGAATGATTATGGAAAGGAGAAAAGAGACCGGGGGCGGATCGTGGGTGGTTTGACTTTTGATTAGAAAGCGAGGATGCAAGCCTTTAGGGGGATGCAGGCCAGTTTGGCCTAGAAATACAGGGCTTGGCGGGTTTGGATGATGCCAACTGGAGATGGATGGCAGTGAGTTGTTTTGGTGCTTGCCTGGTGGCTGGATCTGGTACGTCACCCACTAGTGCAACGCCTGCAGGGCCAAAGCAAAAAATTGTTGTGCTGCAATATGAAGTCAGAATGATGATGGTGCTGGAGCTGGATACTTTTCATCAGGCACTTTTGCACTCTATTTTGATGCAGTCAGCGATGAGATCTGTGTCCAAATTTATTCCAAGCTGAAGTTTTTTCTTTTCTTTTCTAGATCTACGGCTGCATGTCCCGGAACAACAGCTATCGCTATCCTGCTACCGTCATGCGCTCACTCCACTAATAACTGAGAGATGCCGAATATGCACGATGTTGCGGTAGCCTGAGAGCTTCCGCTCGATGGTGTTGCTGTAACTCGCCCAGCCAGAATGAGCCGCACAACATCCTGCTCTGTGTTTTTATTTTATTTTATTATCATGTTCCTTTGAAATAAAAACATTCACGGCCTACTCCAATATCGAGAATAAACCCCGCCACTGCGTTGTTTTCGTACTGCATCGTGCAGTAGTCCCTCTGTGTAATACTGTAATACGACTCTTGTGGCTTGCTAGCCCACTACCCTACATACACCCACTGGAGGTAACTTAGTACTATCCTGATGCGGGGTCCCTGATTGTCCTTACAGAGCTTGGCTGGTGGGGAGCCTTGTGCCGCCCTACTATGGCAATGGGCAGTCGCTATACCAGTAGGTACCTAATTGGTACTGTTGTGGCTGCGTTCGCATTCATTGAGGTCGGATCTAGCTGCACAGAGCAAGTCACAAATCTTTACTAAAGAGAATAGCTTTATTAGCTGCTTTTCTCTTCCCTTTCCTTTTCCTTGTATGCCAAAAAATAGAAAATAGAAAATAGAAAATCCCTTTTTGTTCGCCTCTTCTGCCTCACGCGGGGTTGGCTGGCTGTGCAGGATGCCTTGTTCTCTCACGAGTTGCCTCACTGCCAGGAAATGATTGTGGGGAGAGGCAGCCTTGGCAAAAGATGTGCCAACAATCATCCGCGAAGCGTTTTGGCCCCTGCGTCAACAATGTCTACCACGAGAGTAGCAGCTTCCAGGCACTACACAACTCAGGGCCTCCATACGGAGGGGAGCTTTTGTTGATACCTAGTCTGCGGCTACCTACGTCATTCGTCCCCGCCAAGGCTGCAGCAGCTAGTTTCAGTGGGGTAAAGCTAATTTGTTCCCTGCCTGCCTGCCGCGCTTGTACCCAGCAGCAATAGTTAAGTTATTCGCCGTCCATCCGTGCATGTGTCCAGTTCTGGCAGGAACAATCTACTAGCTTAAGCTAGCTTGTACCTTTGTACTCATCTCCAACTCCGCAGAATATTAATAAGAATCCTACTTTTCATCTGTTGTGTGACTTTGGGAATCATCAGCCTCCTGGATCCTGCATCACTCCAGCTCCACTAGTCATCGACATCCACCTGCTAGTTATCGAACAAGTAGTTTGCTGCCCCAGCAATAACTTCCCAAAGTTGCTATCACCATTCTTCCTCCAGCTCACCACAACGACCTCGTCCCTCCAAGTCACACCATCGCACGCCCAGTGCCTCTCCAGGTCAAGTTTTAAAGATACGAATCTCATAGTCACATAAAATGACAACCCTTACTTTTCCATATTGAACCTGTCAGTCTAGTGCCTGCTCCTGCCTCACCCCTGAACAGGTTCTCGAACCCTGTCGCGATCTGCAGCTCTGCCAAGTTCTTGAAATCGGCTAGCTCCAAGGTGTCTTGGTAATCAGCATCATACTGAGAGGTACTAACTACACGTGCGATTGCACGCTTTGCTTCACAGCCTTCACAGTCAGTCCAGTTCTTGACCCACACCGTTGAGAGCATCATCCACTCCCTTCGCCAGCAACTCAGCATTGAGTCATGGCATAACAATGGGTGAAACAATTTCAAAGTTCTTGCTTTTTCTGAACCGAATCAGCTGTCAACCTTGAACGTGGCACCGGCTGACAGGAAATATCCACATCAAGGTGGCTTTTGTGCAGTTATCAGCGTTTGCTCAGAAACTTCAACGGAGACCAACCAACGCCACTTATACAATGACTTGAAACTTGCTACATCAAATTCCAGCCCCGCGTAAATCGCCTTCTCTTTTCGGTGCGGCCCCCGTTGCTGCTGCCGGGCCTTTGCTACTGACGGCCTGCAGTTACGACTTTGCCACAATGGAAACACACACGACCAACCCTGTCAACGATTATTGCCAGTGATGTCACTTTCTTCATCGGTCTGCCACCGGCTCATAATGTTTATACAGCCTTAATAGACAGTAGTCGGTTCGATTTATTTATGACAAACGCTTATGTATTTATTCTCTACTGGTCAATTATCGTTCTCGGTCATAATTGTCGGCAAGAAGTCATTAAGTCATCCCTTAACAACATACGAGACCGAACACAACAGATTTATCAAGCGTACAATTCTGAGACACTAGAGTTTTATTGCACTAATTTTGCGTCATCAACTCAACATATACCTGTAATTAACGCTACAGTTTGTACAGTCGCGCGGGGACGCCTTGCCGTTCCGCTTCCGCCGCAAGCTGCCTGTTCTTGCGCACATAAAACGCGCGGAGCGCACACGAAGCAGTCGCAACAAACAGCAAGAGTCCAAAATTTGTCCAGTGGCCCGTAGGATACCCCTTTGTGCTCTCACTTGCCTTGTAGATCCACACACCCGGAATCTGACCCAGTCCTCCGCCGACGCTCACACTGAGAGCAATGGCGAGCCCTACTGATGCCGTGCCGAATACGTTCGATGTGAGCCAGCCGAGAAGTGGTGGGATGCATGAGGATACCCCTGCCATTGCCATTATGAGTGCACAATAGCGTGCTTTATACGCCGTAAGCGGGAGCGCCGCAGACAGGGTGAAGCCAATGGCGCCGATGATGGCTGCACCGACAGCATGGTAGCAGCGTGCGTTGAACTTATCAGCAGACTTGCTGATCACAAACAGGCAGACTGTTAAGATTTAGAAAGTTAGCCTCTTTGTTTCCTTTACTCCAAAGAGATAGAGAGAGAGAGCGCTAGAGAGCATGCAGCTCTGTGTGTATATACCAAAAGTAACTCCGTATGCAGGCACAGTCATCAGCTGTGCCGTCAAGTCGTGGAATCCAAGACCGAGAACGATTGACGGCATAAACAGGCCAAGGCTTGATACCGGCGTGCCAACCGCAAAGTAAATTACATAGTGCGCATAAAGTCGCCAGTCTGTCAGGGTCGACTTGGCGTCGCCCCAAGTCATACTCGGGTGGCGAGCCTGACTGCCTTCGTGAAGCAGCCGGCGGGCGGCCAATTCTCGTTCCTTCTCGGACAGCCAGCCGCTCGTCTCTGGAAAGTCGGGCAGAAAGAAAAGAACGACGAAGGAGAAGAGTATGGAGGGGATTCCTTCAAGTATGAAGAGCCACCGCCAGCCGGGCAAGCCAGCCACCCCGTTCAAGTGGCCAATACCAAAGGCAATGGTGCCACCAAACTAAGATGAAATTGTCAAAAAGAAATACCAATTTTATTGTACTATTTTGTATCTGTACTTACAGCACCAGCCAAGGAAGATGAAGCGATGATAAAGGCAACCCTATCTCACTCAGATTAGCTTCCCCCTCCCCCCAGATTTATCCATGGAGGAGAGGCGAGTGTGCTCCTCTTCTTATTTTTGTTATCCATACGTACCGAGTACCTCGCTCATCATGCCGATACCAAAATGTCAGGTAAAAAACCAAGCCCGGAAACATGCCAGCTTCGAACATGCCCAACACGAATCTCAGCGTCGTCACACTCGCAAAGCTGTGCGCGGCCCCCAGACCGACTGTAACGGCGCCCCAGGAGAACATGAGAAATGAGAGCCACCGACTGGGCCGCATCTTCTTGAGCAGAATGTTGCTGGGGACCTCGAACAGGGCGTAAGCGACTTGGAAGGCCATGAGGGCAATGGTGAACTGGTAGTCGGACATGCCAGTCGTGTGCTGCAGATCGTCGCCCGTCGAGATGTTGAGTATTTTGGCGTTTCCAATGTTAGAGCGGTCGATGCAGAGCAGAAAGTACATTACGGAGCAAAACGAGACGATGCGCACGTCCTGTCGCCAGAGCAGACGGCGCTCCTCCGGGCAGACTGGCTCTTTGGGGTCGTCAAAGCTGCTGGATATGTCGTACTGGCCATTTTTTGAGGTTAGTGAATCGGCAATATTGTTGAAGGTATTATTATCTCCCGAGGCTTGGAAAGGGTATCTGCTCGCGTGGCCTACATCTTTGGGGGAAACGGCTTTTTCAGTGTCGGCTGGTTCATGTGACATGTTCGCATGCTCAGTGTTGGACGCCATGGCCTATTTTGTTGTTCTGAAACTGTTACAAGAACTTCTACAGATGTTTTTCTTTTCTTGGTTCTCTTTACGTTGCAATTTCGTAGACTTCGTAATGAGGAGGAGAAGAGAACGAGCTGCCAGCTGCTTTTCATAGATTCCTACCCAATCGTCCTATCTTATGATCATAGGTAAAGCCCTCTGGGGACTGTCTCAAACTGTTCCGTGTCTTCTTGATTTGTGACGGATATCGCATAGCCGGACCAAGGTTCGGAATGCTGGGTGGGAGTGGCTGCGACATGGCCGCACCCGCAATGCCCCAACGTTTGAGAGAGCAGTGTGAGGAGTTGCTAAGACAAGTATCATATTTTGACTAACCTGGTAGATGGTAATTTTTTTTTCTAGTTTTTCAAGAACTGAAATGTAATCATCGTGAGAGTACCAGTTTCACGGGCCAAAAACTTGGTGGTTCAAAGGTAATCAAAAGTGTCAATTGATCGGTCTATTTTTAACAGCAGTGGAGCAGTTTTATTTTAAAAGGCAAAACTGTGTCTCAAGTACATAAGAATAACCATAGGCATGATAATGGCTTACAGAGTGGTCCAGGCCCTACATGGAAGGAAAAGTCGACTTACCCTTTGCCCGTTCTATGTTTTACCCTCCCTTTTTGTCTTTTGTTTCGATTTCGGCTATTAAACCAAGGTAGAGATATTATAAACGGGTCCAGCCAGATCGTCTGACAATGTGCGACAGAAGCCGTGCGTGTCAAAATATTGGGGGCTGTGCCACAGCATTCTAAACGCTGGCGACTCAAAACCTAAGACTCTGACGAAGACGTTCCCAAGACTAGAGCGCGAACGCCTGAAAGAAGCCATTAATAAACGACCAAAAGGTAATGTATTTGCTTGCACCTTCATGGAAGAAGCACGAGCGATGCTTTTTGACCAAGATAAATGATTCCACACAGTATATACAAGATGATTGTGGTAACCAGCTAGACTACTCTTCCTCCACGGGCTCTTCAGGCCAGAGGAGCCACATGCCAACCATGATTAGTTTCAACGCAGCAGCCGTCCAGAGCGCACCCTGAATCCCGACAGGAGAGTGAGAAAAAAGACCACCCAGAATAGCGCCTGCCAGCAACAGCAGCGGAGCAGCGGCCCTGCGGTTTCGCTCGACGTTGTACAGCTTAAACAAGTCCTGGTCAGAGAAGAGGTCGCAGTAGATGCTGGTGAGGACGACACTCGTCAGCGCATTGTACTTGAGAGCACGACTGGTGACGGCCTGGCCGCAGCTCTGAAAGGCGACGAGGGCGAGGGGCAGCAGCACGGTCCAGTGGACGCTGTCTTCGCTCTCGGGTGCCGGGTTGAAGGTGACGATGAGGGCGGCAGCGACAGTGAGGAGCAGCTGCGCGGTGAAGGAGGCGCAGATGACCCAACGGCGTTTGGGGGAGAAGAAACGGTGGAAGCGGGCGAAGAAGAAGGAACCGACGCAAAAGGCGAGGAGGGAGATGCCAGAGCGGTAGAGCCGCGGGCTGATGGGTGGGTAGACGAGCGAGGCAATACCGAGAGCAACATAAACAGTATTTCCTACATTTCCCCTCCTCGAGTTAATATAGTAATACAAATGAAGAAATGAACCGCTGTGGTAGATTCAAAAAAAAAAAAAAAAAGGGTGAGGCTGTACTTGCCTGTTTGCATTGACACAAAGGCTCCCCAAACCTGTGTCGAGGCGCTATCTAGCAGACCAGTGACTACATAGCAAAAGAGAAGCATGAGGTCTGCCCATGATCGCGACAACTCTGCATTGAGATTCCTTCGAAGCTTTGAGAGGCCTGGGCCCGAGGGTGACTTGCCAAGTAGTGGCTGCCGCTCAGCGTCGCTGTCGTCGCTTTGAGTAGCAGTCGCATGTCCGTTTGCGGGTCGCGAGCTTGTAGTCCCGTAGCCGACCATGTTAGTGAGGGAAACTGAGCAATAGGCGATAGCAGAGGAATAGATAAACTAAAGAAATTATATGAATCAAGAAACGAGTTTGTGGTTATTTTGAATTAGTAGGCCAAAAAAAAAGTTGTGACAAGTATAAAACGTGGACGCCAGCGAAACCTGGTGCAAAATCTGGCGAGCAGCGCGGTCGGTAACTATCAGCTTGAAGTCGGCCGCACGCGCAAAGAAAAGACACAAAGCACAGACAAGACGGGAGTACGCCGATGAGAGTGGGGAGCTTAAAGCCGTCTTCGGAGGATAGTGGACTATCTTTCATTACTGTTCCTGTGTGTGACTGGGACTGGCTCTGATCAACTGGCTGGCTGCTGGTTTAATAGACGGGATGTGACTGGAGGCGCCTGCAAGTCTTGCCGCCGCGGGCTAGGTGGAACAAAGGTTAAAAACCAATGACGTGATGAAGGCTAGCAGCCGTGACAGTACTACATGTAGTAGCGGCCGGCAGCCAGTTTTTAGAGCGAGCGTCGCGGGGAGGTGAGGGCACTTCGGCACTCCGCCCTAGCAAGCCCACTGTAGCAGGAGATATACAGGGCGTGTTCCAGGCAATATTTGCCAGGAATACAGGGCGTGGAGCCTGCAAGACTTGTGCTAGCGCAGTTTGGGGCTCCCGAACGGACTTGACTCGGGGAGTGGTGGCTCCCTGAAAAGTCTTGGCAAGCCGCTGGAAGACGCCTGTAGCTCGCTGTAACTGTAGCTGCCGTTTTCATCCCCAATGCAACCCTGCCACGCCTGCCTGCCTGCCACCTTGGACTTGTATTTTGTGTCCAAGATGGCACCACGCACACTAATTTTCGCAAGCCACTTTCTCCTCCCGGACTACGGTTTGGCACTCGTCCCCCTTCAAACTCGGCTGCAATTCTAGGGGCAAAAAACACAAAAGCCTAGGCTGCATTTTCTTCACACTCGTCCCGCCGGACCTTGTTCTGTGCTCCGACGCGTCGCCATGCCGAGCCAACCCCTCCCCTGCCCAACGCCTCGCCATCATATCGACCATGTAGACAAACAAGCCGAAAGGTTCCTTGTTGGAGAGCTTGAAGCCTTCTGAACGGACCGCGTTCGGAAAGTTCAAGCTCAATGCTAGCCCCCCTCTCCCCGCCGACGTAGCCGTCTCACATAAAAGCTTTCCTCTTGTCGTTGATGCTCTTCTCTTTCTCTCCTCTGCCCACTTTCACCATACTTGTTGTGACTGTTGTGAACCTCGTCGTCTCATCCTGTACCAAGCAAGCTTCTTCACTCTCACGCGTGGAAGCCTCCCAATTGATTGATTGCTACTATACAGGCTCAATTGCCAGCTGATAGCCCGCAATGAAGCTTGCCATTACGCAGCTGCTCCTCGCCGGGGCCAGTCTTTCCGGTTTGACTGAGGCGCTGCCACACAGAGACAGCCCCCAGCAGCGGCTTCTCAATGGCCTTGCCCTACCTAGCAAGCTGGGCCGGAACCGCCCGTACACACCCGGCCATCGCGACAAGCTAGATAGATACGTTGATCCCGAGCAGGAGGACCTCGATCCTCTGCCATGGCGCAATGGCAAAGGCGCCAGCGTTCTTGGCCCAATTAACCGCGACCGCTCTCGCCAGAGCCCCGACATGGTGCGACCTCCCAGCACTGATCACGGCAATGTTGCAAACATGCGCTGGAGTTTTACCGACTCTCACACCCGCATTGAGGTATGATTTCACACATCTCTCTCGCAAATTCTTCTCACTCCTCTAACGACAATTTGACCGCGGCGTAACAGGAAGGCGGATGGACCAGACAAACTACCGTCCGTGAGCTACCAACCAGCGTGGAATTGGCTGGCGTCAACATGAGACTTGAATCTGGTGTCATTCGGGAGCTCCACTGGCACAAGGAGGCCGAATGGGCCTATGTCCTGGAAGGCAGCGTCCGAGTCACTGCGCTGGACTACGAAGGTGGTAACTTCATTGATGACCTCAACAAAGGTGATTTGTGGTATTTTCCCAGTGGTGTCCCCCACTCCCTGCAAGGCTTGGGTGAGAATGGCACCGAGTTTCTGCTCATCTTTGACGATGGCGGCTTCTCTGAGGAGTCCACATTTATTCTCACAGACTGGCTCGGTATGTCGTTACGCGATTTCCATTCTACAATTCACCTCAAAGTGGCTTGCTACTGCCTTTTGCTAACTTGTTTCGCACAGCTCACACCCCCAAGAGCGTCATTGCCGAAAACTTCCATCTCGCACCCGAGGTCTTTAACCATCTCCCCAAAAGCGAAAAGTACATCTTCCAGGGCTCCCAGCCCGGTTCCATGGAGGAAGAGCGACCCAGGGGCAAGAATGTGAAGAAGTCTGAGTATCAGTTCACCCACAAGATGCTCGCCCAGGAGCCCAAGAAGACCTCGGGTGGCCAAGTCCGCGTCACCGACTCGACCAACTTTCCCCTCTCCAAGACTGTGTCTGCCGCACACGCCATCATCGAGCCCGGCGCGCTGCGCGAGATGCACTGGCACCCCGTCGCCGACGAGTGGTCCTACTTCATCCGTGGCAAGGCCCGCGTCACCATCTTTGCCGCCGAGGGCAACGCCCGCACCTTCAACTACGTCGCCGGCGACGTTGGCATCGTCCCCAAGAACATGGGCCACTTTGTCGAGAACATTGGTGACGAGCCCCTCGAGATGCTAGAAATCTTCCGAACTGACAAGTTCCGCGACTTCTCCCTGTTCCAGTGGATGGGTGAGACGCCCCAGCGCATGGTCCTCGATCACCTGTTTGCCGACGACAAGGAGGGCGGTGAGAAGTTTTGGGAGGCGGTGCGCGACCCTAACAAGGATGAAATTACGGGTCCTGGAAATAGCCAGGGAGGATCTCAGGATGAAGACATCCCGGCGGAGCTGTAAAAAGGGGCAGCCATCTATCGAATTTTTACGTTTTTCTTGTCTCAAATATGTACTAGGGTTTTAGGAATTTCATTGAAACATAAATAGCAATTACGAAGTTACATTCATCTCTAATTAACCTTCTAACAATGCAGGCCAAGGCGCCAATCGTAAACTAAATCGTAAAGCGAATGCAGTATTACTAAAATTCCCATCTCCAAATCGACGCCAGTGGAGCTTTGGTGTCACTGGTCTGTCCAAGTCATGCGGGTCACCAAAAAGCCATTTATAAGTGTAAAGAAATAAAGAGTTGAGATGAAAAGGTGATATGAAAGCTGCCAAAACTTTCGCTGCCTGGTTGGTTTCCACCTTCACCATTACGGGCACCATGGATGACGGATCCATCACGCTGGTGGTTTCGTGGGGCGGGGGACGAGGAGAACTTGTAAACCCCAGATTTGAAGGCCGGTGAGAATCCACCTGGTAATGCTGGCTCCACGGCATCGTCTGGGGAATTAGACTAGCCTCTGATGGCGCAGCTGTTTCTCGATGTTGCCCCATCACTCTCAAACGGCCTGGCTTGAGTATACACTTTACATTCGAAGAAGAGAGCAAGCAGAAGTTGTCCTACCCGCCACTCCCTGATGGCCACCGCCAAAACGCGGACGTTTTGTTCAGGTGAGCCTATTCTCTTTATTGTGCCGGCGCCGCTGACAGGCTCCATGGCTGGACGAGAAGGATTGCCTTGCACATTTCCGGGAGTGGGGGTTCCCCTAGATTCCCTATCCTCATTCCCTGAACTGTTGTACAGTATTAGACCCAACATTAATGGACCCAGAGTTGCCTCCTCCTTATGAGTCTTGACTGAGTGATTATATGACACAAAAGGGGAATGCATCTCAGACACGTGCCCATCATCTATGATGCTAAACCAGCTTCCGATGGCGAATTGAAACACGACTAACCATAATTCATGAGTGTCTGCAACATGCATTAAAACTCGGCTTGCGACTCACACATACGCAAGTTGGCAAGAACGGAACAAGTATCTATCCTAGACCACAATACCACGGCCAAAATCCAGTATCCAATGAACAGGGGTGTAGGTCGGGACCTGCAAGTCCCGCCTTACATTAGCCCCGGCGCCAAAGCAGGAAGAGTAGGGGGTGTGCATATGCCATGTCCCATGTTTCTATGCAAGGCCTCTTCGGAGAAAAAACAAGCACCGACTTATAATACAGCTAGAGGAAACGAGTGAACAAGAAGACTTTTTGCTTAAGCAATCAATATGCGTTGCCGCCACTTGCAGCTTTCACCCAGACTCCCCGCCCGCCCAGACCCCAGACCCCTTGGTCCAGTCCAGTTTTAGAAACGGCGTGCATAGCGCCACCAACCACAAAAAAAAAAGCCACCGCTAGTGGTAGTGCATTTTTTTTTTTTTTTCCATGGTTCAATGGGCAAGCCGAATGGATCAGCCGAAGGCTAAAACAATTTAGATAACTGGAGACTTGCTTGCTGATTTTCGGTGATTATACCCAGAAAAAAGTGCGGGGGGAGAAACGGTAAACAACCTATCGAGTCCAGGGCTTTTTCAAATTTCAGAGCCATTCATGGTCTGGCTTTTTTTTTTTTGCACAAATCCCGAGCCTGCCTGAGGGTCCAGAGCATGTTCGAACCTTGGCAGTTTCTGTCCTGCATCAAATTCCTGCACAGATAAGGCAGCCATCCAAAAGAAAAACGCCAGGCTGAACCATGCCAAAGTCAGAAAGCCTCGCTTTATTTCTGTAACCAGCTGTAAAAGAGGCTGCTTGCTAATAGATTCTTAGAACAAAAGATCCTATCCTCCCTGCTGTGGCGTACACTTGGTATGGAGCATTTCAATCGATTGACTCGTGATCTCCCAGCCACGTAAGAAGCGGACAAGTTTCGGTATTATTTGAAATGTTGCTTTCTCTCTCTTCACTTTCGTGTAAATACAGCGATTATTAAATAAACATCTGCCACTCCCATTGCTGCCCAGGCACCCCTCCCCCTTCTTCTGCGGGATAACGGAAACAGGCAATCCCAGAAGAAAGAAACAAACAGGCATCTTGGCACCACCTTGCATGCCCATGATGTAACCAGACGCGGGTGCTTGCGCCCAAGCTCGGCTGGGACGGCATAAGCTGCACAAAGCGTTCCAATTGCAACTGTGACAGGGCTACCCGGGCTTCTGCTACTCCCCTCGCCTTTATGCAATGAACTGACGTAAAGCCCCAAATGCTGCCAGATTTGTCCAAAGAAACCTAAATGTAGAAATTCTGTGTAGTACACGGCCACGCCACATACCCTAGGCATCAAAAGGAGTGTAATTGGCCGCACCGACCGACAGACTACTGGTAACTAAAGCAAAAATGGTGTGGACGCCATTTTTTGCCATTGTCACTCTCATTCAGCCCATTCAAGAAGAGAGGCTGGAATTAGGCTTTTTGGTAGTACTTTGTAAATTAATGAGGCTCTTCTTGATTGGCAAAGGTAATTGGATGGAGAGAAACCACGGTGGCGGCCATCAAATGGCCACTAACGTACTGGGACACAATGGAATCCCGGCGCCATGCCAGGGCCTCGTGAAGTGGTGGTGGTGTGTGATGCTAAAAGCCACTTTTTGACGGTGTAAAAAGTTCGGGGCCTGTCTATCACCGGATTGTCGTTTCTGGGGAATCCATGCTTCAACACCATTCTACCGCAAAAGCCTCGTAGCCTGCTGCCCGTACCCTTGTTCCTCTCCGCATCCTCTCACCTCACAACTGCCATCTTATCTGCGACTCGATTCTTGAATGTTTGGAAACGATGCAGGTAGTGCAGAACCTGGCGGGCTTTGCTGTCAATACTCTTGTCCAGTAATGGTCAATGATTTTGGAATTCCCATAGCATGCCGAATCCATTGCATTATCAGTCTGTAGCATTATACGTGTCTCAGTCGTCCGTTCACAACAACTCGGGCAGGTCATTAATAAGGCGATATGTCTAAGTCGGTTTCCCATGAGTTTCCTACCGTACAGCTCCTCGTCACCCTCTTTCCCGTCTATCCGGGCGCCGCATCCATCTTTGAAGGGCACGCCAAGGTGTGCCACTCAATTGTGTGTGTGGCATCCCACAAAGTCTTTATGAATTAGTGTGCGCGTGGCTCCTGCCATGGCTGGGCTTCACGCGTTTGGCTCAAACTGCCTGCCCAAATCTGTCCACGGTACATACATGGCTGGCTACCTTTGGCGCAGAGGTGTTGATCAGAGCACAGTTTCGGCAAGCTCACGCCGCTTCAGCCTAACCACACGATTGTCATGGCCTCTTCCCCTCATTTTCCTTGTTCGTATCCTAGCTATATCAATCAGCTGGCGTCCATCCGTAGCTCTTACATCCCAAGTCGTGCTACACTACTCTGTGTTTGCAGCTTGGATACTTCACTGCAGTTTTCCAGTATTCGTGCTCCCTCTTTTCGTCTTCCAAGTCGAGCGCCCCCTTTTGTCTTCGCTTTATATATCTGTTAGATACAAAGTGGGACTTATCAAATATGAAATTCATCTCCAAGCTCCGCAGCAATATCGTGGAGTCGTTCCGGACCGATCCGAACTACAACAGGGTCGGCAGCTGGATTACACCCATCCGCCGCCGTCTGCCCTCAGCCACTGCGGAATATCTCGCTGAAAAGCTTCCCATTGCGCAATGGCTGCCGCATTACAACTATAGATGGCTTCTTCAAGATGTCATAGGTGGTATTACCATTGGCGTGATGCTCATTCCGCAAGGTTTGGCGTATGCAAAGATTGCCAACATCCCCGTGGCCCATGGACTCTACTCCAGCTGGCTGCCCTCGGCAGTTTACTTCTTTCTAGGCACATCCAAAGGTAAGCCTCTTTTATCACTTGGAATTCTTCCAAAAAAAAGCATTTTATACTTACAACTCTGAAAATGCAGAGGTTTCCTCTGGCCCCACGTCTATTCTCGGCCTCTTTACGGCTGAGGCCGTTGCCGAACTCTCCAAAGCCGGCTATGATCCTGCCAAAATTGCCTCTGCTATGGCTTTCGTGGTTGGTATATATTCCCTTGCTATTGGCCTGCTTAAACTTGGATTCCTGCTTGATTTTGTTTCCGGTCCCGTGCTGAGTGGTTGGATTTCCGCCGTTGCCTTTGTCATTGGACTTGGCCAGGTTGGCTCGCTGATTGGAATCACCACGGGTAGCGGAACTGTCGTCATTTTCCGTGATATCCTCACCCACCTGAACAAGATTAAACCCCTCACCTTGTGTGTCGGACTCACTGGTATTGCCATGCTTTACGCACTTGAATGGGTAGGCAAAATTTGGGGCAAGAAGAACAAGTGGCTCAAGTTCCTTAGCACTAGTCGTGCTGTCGTTGTCCTTGTCATTTACACCCTCATCTCATGGGGAGTCAATAAGGACCTTTCCGTCAAAAACTACAAGTGGGCCGTCTCTCAGGTTGATACCCACGGACTCCTTACACCCCGTTCCCATGAGACCTCGCTCATTAGCAGGATCGCAGTGCGATCCGTTGCTCCATTCATTGCCATGGCTGTGGAGCATCTCGGCGTGGGCAAGGCGTTTGGTCTGCGCAACAACTACAGTATTGATAAGAGTCAAGAGCTCGTCTTTCTGGGTGTCTCCAACATTGCCAACAGCTTCTTTGGTGCTCAGACTTGTGGCGGTGCCATGTCCCGAACAGCCGTCAACTCTGAGTGTGGTGTCCGCAGCCCCGTAAACTTTTTGTTCACGGCCGGTTGGATTGTCCTTACGCTGTACGAACTGGCCCCTGCGCTCTACTGGATTCCCAAGGCTACTCTATCGGCCATTATTGTAAGTCGTCCTCTTCTTGGTGTGGAAACGCCACTAATGCTGTTGTAGATTATGGCTGTTGCTCATCTTGTTTCATCTCCCCGCCTATTTTACCGCTACTGGAGAATGTCGTTTATCGACTTCATCGCCTCCATGCTAGGGTTCTGGGTGACTCTGTTTACTACTACTGAAATCGGCCTCGCAGCCTCGGTCGGCTTTTGCCTCGTTTACACCCTGCTCCGCCTCGCTTTCCCAACATGGATTGGTCTGTCACACACCGATACGGAGACGGTTCATTGGTCCCCACGAAAGCACCAGGCTAGTAACGGCATTGATGTGCCAGCGGAGGCCTACCTAGTAAGATACACCGAGGATCTTCTGTTCCCCAACGCAGAGCGTGTCAAGAACGCAATCGTGGAGTCTGTCAAGGTCCACTTTGAGCCAGCCTCGTCTGCTACTCGTGACATCAACGACATCAACAGGATGTGGAACACCGCAGGCAGCAAACGCATTGAAAAGATTCGACGACGAAAGAACATTGTTCCTCTCCGAGGTGAAGTCGTACCACTGCACCATGTTGTCCTGGATTTCACCATGGTCGGCTTCATAGACATTACAGGCGTGCTTTCACTTATTGAACTCAAGATGGAGCTCAGGCGCTACATTGGGGCAGATTTGCAGTTCAGATTCATTCACATGACGGATGCGGTGTATGAGCGGTTCCAGAGGTCCGAGTGGGAGTTTGCAAAGCAGGGCGAGCAGAGAACTGGCGCGGCAGACACCATCTACGATTCACTCGAGGCTGCCCTGTTCCACCGCGACGGGGATGAGAAGTCGGATGGCGTTTCGGAGAAGGCACTGGATGTATAAGTGGCTGACTTGCTGGCATACATTGGTGGATCGCAATGTGGCAGTGTTTTCCTTTGAGTACGGCCTGATTTCTTTTAACTACGATTTATGACTAGCACGAATGTATTCTTTGTTCACTCTCTACCCCGTCTTCGTGTGGACTTGCAAGCACGCCCCAGCAATACACCCACGGCAGTGAACTCGACACTGTTCTTGGCTAGCTTGCCCGGACCCAACGTCGCATTGCATATTTAGCCTCACCAAACTGTTGGTATTCCTTGGCAGCTAGCCGGCACCTCTGGTTTTGCGACCTGCTATGTACGACCGTTTCATGTCGAGCAATGAGAGGAACCCGATGCCAGCAGCTGACCAAATCCATCTGTGCTTGGCGTCTACGTGAATAGTTGCAACGTTCTTTGGGTAGCATCCACATCATCATCGTTTAACCTTGCATGGCAAAGCCACCAGCCGAGTGGTGCAGCCGAAACGCAACCGTTTGACTCTGGCGAGCCCGCCGCTTCGGCCAACACCGAAATTCGTCCGCGAATGTTGCCTGCATTTTGATTCCCGCTGTTACAGCCGGCAGTTGGCCTGAATTTGTGATCAATTAAAGCAGGTTTTACGATACGGAACATCGGCGACATGTCATAGACCTTGCTTGACGGCAAGTGGCCGAAGCCACGGGAAGTGGCTTTGAGTACGGACCGGCATCCAATTCTAGAGACCGCCTCAACTGAATTCTGCTTGTACTACCTTGTTGGGGAGTTTTCAACCAATCACTTCACTGTGACTCTGTCAGGGAAAAGAAAGTATAAATAAATCGGTCCCCGCGATATTTTTTCCATTTCTTTTTCAACAGATAATTACGAAAGATTTCAACCTGAATCGCAGCATCAGAAACCAGGCGGAACGCGGCGACAGATTTGAGGCCGGATTTGTTTGCGGCTGTGATAGTCATGGCGTAAACGCCACCTCCGTGGTTTAATCGGCTGGATTGAAAATGAAGATGGGCTTTTGTCGTCGTTAGATTTTTTGAGCCTCCCACAAAAAAAAAAAAAAAAACCCCCCACACAGTGGCTTGTAACTTGAAGAAGAAGGGCTTGGATGCAGGTAATGCGGGGAAGACCTTTGTGAGTGAGAGGAGAGTGCTTCTATTACTGTTAGCGGAACGTGTCAGAGGGCGCTGCGCGGGGTTAGTAAACGTATTTACTCGAAGCCTCATAATGTGAAGATTCACGAAAAGACAAATCAAGCAAACCCTTGGAATAAACCAATAATAGCCCAAGAGAAAAACGATGACCAGCCTGCTGATGAAGCGCAGCCCTGTCGCGGCTTGCGGCGTGCGCTTGACACGCAACCTGAGCAGGCATACACCTGTCTCCATTCACACCCGGCAGTTCGAGGCGACAAAGCAGCGTCGAGAGGTGCTGGGCACACCCCACAGCCCTTTGCGGACTTTCTCCTCGACTAGCAACGCCGCTAGCAAAGGTGTCACTCATGGTCAGGCGAATGAGAACTTTGCTGCAGTTGCGACGGGAGGCTACGAGTACCCAGGTATTCCCGAGTTCAAAGACAACTATGCAAAGAGACAATGGCAGCTGGAGCATATGGCAGGTGCGTTTCGCGTCTTTGCGCGGATGGGCTTCACTGAGGGCGCTAGCGGGCACATTAGTGTTAGAGATCCAGTCGACCCGGAGACATTTTGGATCAATCCGTACGTGATTCTGCACAAATGGCAGGCTCAATGCTCAAGATGTATCTACTGACAGCTTTGGTAGGATGGGCGTTCACTTCGCTCTCCTCAAGGCGAGCGACATGGTCCACATTGATGAGACTGGCCAAGTTATCGGGGGCAACCGAACCGCCGTCAACGCGGCCGGCTTCATGATCCATTCCGCGATCCACAAGGCCCGTCCAGATATCAATGCGGCCTGCCATACCCATTCAAAGTACGGCAAGGCATGGTCCACTTTTGGTCGCCCGCTCGAGATTATCAACCAGGATGGCTGCATGTTCTGGAACAACCATGGCGTGTATTCCAGCTTTGGCGGCGTAGCGCTACAGGACGAGGAAGGCGTGCGGATTGCTCAAGCTCTGGGCCCGACGCATCGCGCCGTTATCTTGCAGAATCACGGAATCCTCACCGCTGGCGGCACGGTTGACGAAGCGGCATACTTGTATACGTTGATGGAGCGGACGTGCGAGATTCAGCTGCTGGCGGAAGCCACCGGCCTTAAAAAGAAGCTCGTCAGCGAGGAAGAGGCAGAATACACCTACAAGTACACAGGGAACCCGGTAAGCTTTTGTCGTCTCCCATATGTTTACACCTTTCTAATAATCAGCAGGAGACATTGTATTCTGAGTTTCAGCCCGACTTCCAGTACGAGGTTGCCATGTCCAATGGTGAACTGAGTGGCGAAGGAGAGTTTGGCAAGAAGTAAACTGCGTAGAGCAAACATGAGCAACCCAAAAGCTGTTTTCATGGGCAAAAATTGTTCTGAACTATACATTGATCTGATTTTTATCGAATAATACCTATATGTACCATCTCTAGTATACATAAACAAAGTTAGGGTTCTCCTTGTCCGTCATGTCCGTGAAAGCCGTCTCATTCAGCGCAGCCACCTCACCGCCAGATTGTCTCAGTGCCTCGCGCTGCTTTTCCTTCTTCTTATTCTCCCAGATAAACGCATACCGGAAAACAAAGAATAGGAGAAGCTCCAAGCAGTTTGCAGTAAGAAGGGAGCCGATACCCAGCTGGTAGGTTGGCGCCTGGCTGTCCTTGTAGAAGAAGGGACTGACAATGTTTCCGATGCAGGCGCCGAACCAGACCATGCCGGATACAATCATCTTCTTGGACTGGCCGCCGGTGTTGGACGTAATCAGAGAAAGAGAAATGACAAAGGCGGCCTGGTAGGAGCCGGTGAGGTAGCTGTTATCATTGCGTCAGTTTCAGCGTACATAGATAGCCTGCGGTGGGCGAATGGTGTGCATCACTTACAAGCAAATCAATCGCCCGACATATGCATCGCGCGGCGCGAGGAGGAACCCCAGGGCACCCGCGATTGTGGGAAGCATAAACATTATGCAGACAATCGTTCGGCTGTTCGCTGGCATATACTTATTTGCCACCGCACCAAGCGTGATCCAAATGACCACAAGGGCACCTTGCGGTATGCCCAGTAGCGATGTCTGCAGTGTGTTGAAGCCAAGACCCTTTATTACGAGCGTCGAGAAGTTAGAGATGCCACCGTTGGGGACGTTTGCAATAAATCCCAGGAGCGTAAACAGCCACGTCTTGTAGTCAAGATAGGCTTCCTTGATCTGACCCCAGTTGATGCGACGCTGCTCGATACCCGTCTGGTTGCGACGCACACGCGCAATCATGATGAGCTTTTCCTCGTGGGTGAAGCCCCATATTGTGCTGGGGGAGTTTGGCAAGGCAATGTACAGCATGATGGCCCAGGCAGAGCAGAATGCACCGACAATGATGAACTCATATCGCCATGAAGCCAGTGCACCTTTAATGTGACCAATTCCGTATCCTGTCGTTGCCATAGGTTAGCAGGTAACAGGATAATTTCGGTATGACCGTATTTGGAAACAAGACTTGCCAATAAGACCGCCGCCGGCAACACCGACGCCGTTCCAAATATACCAAGCTGAGATTCGTGAGGGCTGCTCTTCGCGGGTATAGTACATGGAAGTTATGAGCATAAATGCAGGGTCCGCAATTGCCTCGAACGCCCCAGACAGGACGCGCAGCGAGATGAGCCCAGCAAAGTTATGTACCGCTGCCTGCGCCATGAGCAGTGCACCCCACATGAAGATGTTGAAGGCAAGATACGTGGCCACCGGGCTTCGCTGCATGATGAGGTTGGATGGAATGGCCCAGATCAGCCAACCAAAATAGAAGCTGCTCGACAGCCACGAATACTCTGTCTTGCCTAGATGCAACGAGTCTTTGATGCCAAAGATGGCGGCATAGGAACTACGCGTAACTTGTTAGCCACATACTGTGATATCCTAGTGCCAAGTTGCTTGAAGAAAGGGAAGGGCAGACCAACGTACAGAGTTGTCTTGTCAACATAATAAAAGAAATAGCAAATGCCGAGGAGAGGAAGGATGCGCATATCCAGCTTGCGAACCAGACGCTTCTCATCTCCAGCATCTATCGACTCATCGTTGGGATACCGTGTGAGGGCTTCAATGTAGATATCAGGTTGGTCTTGGTTAATCTGATTCTGTGCTGCCTTGAGGGCATCTACCTCGTCTGAGCCGCGTCGCTCGAGATGACTCGTGTCCTGCCCAGTCTTCGTATCTGAGTCTGCCATGTTGATATCGGTCCAGAACTGTCAGGTTTAGAGTTAAAGCTCAGAATCTGGGGTTCTTGCATGAGATGGTCATTCTGTCCATGTCAAAAGCCATGAAACCGGGACAAATGGCCAGCTTTTATCTCACCGTGCCCCTCAAGTATCGGTGATGGATCAATAGCCGATGACTTCTTCCGTTGTTCTAGGCTCGAACCGGCATGTATCTGCAATCAACCGATTGTGGGGAAGGGAATGGGGAAATGGAACGCAGCGTGGGGGATCCAACCCGACGGGAGTTATGTTCAGTTACGCCTACGTCTAATAATCCATAGTTATTAGTGTCATGACAACGAAGGGGCTTCGAATAGAGATTCAAGTGAATGTAGTGAATTTGGAATATTATTCTCTATTCCCGGGACCAAAAAATACAGTCTTAATTCCAAGTCTACATTTGTGTTGCTCATCTAATGCAGCCTCTAGTTATGTACGGTGTACTTATGACAGACCCTCTAAAACCCCGGCTGGAAAAGATGGCGCTGAAATGACGCTGAAACCCCAGTTGTAAAATTGTAATCAACGCCACTCATTCGCCTCTTGTGTGACTCTAACTTACAATCGAGGAGCTAATGCATTGGCGCGAGATGTGCCGAATGCGGCTACAATATCAATAGCCGTCTTCTCTCCTGCGGTCAATGCGCCCTCCATGTGTCCCCTCCAGATGCCGCTCGTGTCGGCGCCAGAAATGTGTATATTGCCTTGGGTTTTCCAAGCGGCTTGGCGTGTGGCGGCGCCAGCGGCATTCTCTCCGCATGTATAATTCAAGCACTGCTGTCCGTGCAACAACGGATTAGCATCTTGCTCAATCATCTGCACAGGGCGTGGGATATTGCCGCCGAAGATGGTACTGAGATGTTGCAGAATGAGCGTCTCGCGCTCCTCGGCATCCATGAGCCACAGCCACATGCCGCGGGCCTGCTCTCCCGCGATTTGGCAGGAAAGCGAGCACAGACCGTCAATCTCAATTCCAGAAGGGCGCACCAGAGCGATGGGTCCTGTCAGGCCATGGGCATAGCCCGAGAGCCCACGGTCTTGCCACCACGCCTGATCGAAAACGACATCCACAGTTGTGCTAAATCCCTGCTCGTTGCGCATCATCTCCCATTTCTCAGCCGCTGTGATGGTAGGATGCACCTGCAACTCGCCAAACATAGATAACGAACCGGCTAGCACAACCTTTGTGCTGCGGAAGACATCGCCAGACGCTGTGTGGATCATGCAGCTGTTTGAGCTTGTATGGTCGATCTGGGTGACATTCTGGTGCAGCAGGAGCGTTCCTTTACTGAGGCGCTGAGCCAGGGCACTGGCAACTTTATGCGAAACCTCAGGAATGAAGATTTCCTCGCTGGAGCTGCAGAGATTGTCGAGGACGGGTTGCAGTCCGCCGCACGACGCGCAGTGGGAGAGAAATTGTAATGCGCTAACATTGTTGGAAGAGAGACCAAAAATTGTGCGCGTCCACATATTGGCCAGGTTGGCGACGGTGGGAGTCGCGCCGTATGATGAGACGAGTTCTGCGACAGTCATGTTTGGTGCCGAGGTTTCCAATCGCTTCGAGAGGGTGTCGAGAATAGCCTGGATCTGGAAGAGGCTGGCAGCATCTTCCGCAGTAAGCTAAGCCAATTGCTAGGTGAGTCTTTTGTACACAAGGATGCAAAAGTACGAAGAAGAGAACTTGTGTTGCACTTACAGCAGGCTGGCCATCGTGCTCAAAGGCGTCGAAGCCCTCAAGCATGGCTTTGCCTCGAATCGGCAGGTGTTCGTCGATAATTTCACATTCTGTGGCGACGGCATACATGCGCGGGTGATGTACCGCATTGAAAGTACTGTGCGCAAAAGTCTGGCCACCGATATTGCCGGAACCTTCGAGCACAATGCAGGAAATACCAGCTTGCTGGAGCTTGTGTGCGGTCTGGAGACCACTAACTCCAGCACCAACAACAATTACCTCAGCGGAGCGATTCTGGCTCCCGGCCTGGTGCTCTTGTGCCATTTGCGTCATAATTTTAACTGTCATGAGTATGTGTTTACAACTTCCAGGTCAAACCAAGGTAGAAAAGGATTGAAACAAGATTCAAGTCTTGGGTAAGGTTGTCAACTCAAGCCAATGTCGCCTTTGGCTAGGGTGTCAAGAGTCTAACATCTATCTATTCTTGTGGGACAGGGCAGCCTCAAAAGCTAAACTTTCTTCTACCAGCTCAGGAAAGGAGCAGGCACTAGGAGTTCGGCGACTAGTTAGCCCAGCTTTTAAATGCTAGGGGACCCCCCGGACTCCAGTGTGCTAGGCGTGCTATTCCTTCAAATGTACCCGCACGTGTAGACGGATGCTCCATGTAATCGGAGCTAAAAGCCGACCAGTATGACGCTTTTCAGTCAGATTTCGGCACTGTTCGTCAGCAGCCCCTGTCTTTAGCTCTTACTAAAACCATGTCGGCGACAGGCGGCTTCCAGAGAGCTACGGAATAGAATAAGCGGTCATAGAGAATCTGATTTCTCCGAATTGGGCCTAAAATCGCGAAATCCTGCGGTCATTCATTGGTTGGACATGACGCGACGCCAAACCCGGGAAGTCGGCGCACACCGCACTTCGGAGCTTTACGACTTCTAGACATCCACCACGGTCCACCAGAGCCGGAAATATTATGCCAATAACAGTAATATTTTACGCACTTTGTCCCAACGGATTGGACTTATATCTCAAGGAGGAGGTTTGTGAATTCCAGTTATGTATATCAAGTAAGAGAAAAGCGAATTAAGTCCGCTATTTGAAAGCCATAATCCGGAGTAAACTCGGCTCTGTCGGCCTTTTTTTTATTTAGTTGGACCCTCTTTTTTTATACATACATAATAGAAAGAAGAACAATCAGACCTTGAGGAGCGTCTTTCTCCACCATAACTCTGTCTCTGCTGTACAGCTCCTGACGGTATCAGGTTTCCCGAGCATATGGCCCTCGCCTGGAAACTCTATCAGCTTAACATCGCCACCTTTTCCCTTCACAATGTCGTAAAGTTGTCTCGCCTGTGCAATTGGTACCACAGGATCCGCTGTACCGTGGATCAGCAGCAGCGGCGCTTCAATTTGTTCAGCATGGTACAGAGCACTTCGCTCTCTAAAAATGCGAGGCGCTTCCTCCTTTGGTGTTCCTTTGGGCAGTGCCAGTGCGGCGGTATAATCAGACTCCAGTTTATGTGTGGTGCTGTCGAGCTGAGCCACATCGCTTATACCGCAGAGGCACACGCCAGCAGTAAATATCGTGGGATATCGTGTAAGAGCTTGCAGCGTGTTGTAGCCCCCGGCACTACCTCCTGTAATGCCAACTGCTCCCGGACGAACACGGCCAGTTCGAACCAAATGTGTCGCGAAATCAGCAACATCACTCGCGTCCGAAATGCCCCATCGACCGTACAGATGTCGACGATATTCCCTGCCGTAGCCAATCGAACCCACATAGTTGACCAACAGATATGCATAACCACGCGATGTAAAATACTGGGTTTGTAGGTTGAAGCCATTGTTGGATAAGGACGTAGGGCCACCATGCGACTGAATCACAAGTGGCGGAAGTGCCCCATGAGCAGCCGTGTATCTGTTGTTGCGCGGCAAATAAAGAAAACCATGGACTTCGCGGGGCTCACTACAGGACTGGATAGTGATGCTCTCCGGTAGAGAAACTAACCCACGTGGGTAATCAGAAGCAGATAGCCCTGAGGTTCTAAGAAGTCGGCTCTTTCGATCATCTTGAACATCAATCTTGAAAACGGAGACAGCTAGGGTTGGACCTCGACCAACGACGATGCCAGAATACTCATTGGCTCTTGCGACACAATCTGACCTCAGTGCGGTGATTCCTTTATCTTGCGCTATAAATTTCCACTGGCGTTCCTTTATATCAATGCATATTAGGCAACTAATACCTTGGGATGTCGCTGTGGCGAGTAAGTGGCGACTGGAGAGCGAGACATATGTACGACTGTGATGGTCAGTGACGTGTGCAAATGAAAACGCAGCGGCACACAAACCTCGCCTCTGACATGGTTGCCTCACCAATATCGAACTTTTCCAGACCAGGAAGATTGAGATGTACGGGTTCGTCACCCCCAGGTGGAATCCTGAAAAGCTGGCGACGGTCATCTTTCTCTTTAGAGAAGTAAAGGGCATCATCCGTGCCCCAGTGGGGTTCACAAGTGCCATCAGAATGCCCTCCTGAAATTAGATGCTTGTTTTTAACGGCAATGTTGCCATTGTCCCAATCCGCACCGCAGAGTCGGGACATCTCGAACAGTAACTCAGGGTGGTTCCATTCAAGCCAAACAAGACGCGTGCCATCGCTGTTGAACTGTGGTTGAAAGTAGAAGTCCGCACCAGATATAACACGTTTCACGTCGCCATTTTCGATATTGATGGCGACAACGTAGTTTTGTACACCATATGGAGTGTCAATGGTGTGGTCCTCCTGGATGGCAAGCACCCACGGGGACGACTTGTGAGCCTCAAAAGCACCATAGCGCAGTGTAGGATTCTCATTCAAAGCAATAGTCACTTTACAAGTGTTGGGGTCAAGAATTCCCACTGCATTTTTTTTATCGGAAAAGATGAGACGCCCATCAGGTAATATGTTGAGCGCTGTAACGCCATACTCATAGACAGTGTTACCTACGCTGTGATCTTTAGGTAGAATATCCACGGCAGAGCTCCCACAGAGTTCTATGATGGTCATTCTACCAGTGCCATCATCGTCCAGGACATACGTTCTACCCGTCACATTCTACTTCGGGTCAGCTTAACTGGTTCTGGGTATTGGAGGAAACTACTTACGCAAACCCGGGGAGCCGCTACCGCTCCTGAGCCAGAGGCCACCGACTCTGCGGAGATGGGAGATTTCCAGTCGCCATGAGGCGCCACAAGCTTGATCGTCATATTTGTTTGAGTTTTGAGGCAGTGAGTAAAGTCAATTTGCAAGGGTTGTAACCAACAAAGACGGACAGGAGGGCATGGTAGTAAAGAGACGCGTGGCCAGCGAGGGGCGGGGAAAGCAGACTGAAGACTGTTGGAGATTATCTGTTTCTGGGGTCGCTATCGCGGGGTTTCGGGTACGGTTGACGGGGCACACTTCCGTCAAAACCAACCTTAAGCCTGAAAGCGGCGTATTCGTTACTATTAACGCCACAGTGAGTAGCATACATTCCTCTATAATTAGCCATACTTTATTTGATATGTATTAATCGAGGCTCTTTGGGGGCAGCTAGTGAGCCAGCCAACGCTCTCCAGTCAGCAAGATAAGCAACAAGCCAACAAGAGAACCAGCAAATAAGCGAGTCAGTGGAGCAATAGAGTATTGATTGATAACATATATCCTACTAAACAAAAATCATAATAAATGCCTGAAAAGGTGCTAAGAAAGTATTAGAACGGCTAACTAGCCAGTTTGCTAAGCTGGCTTTCAGCTTACTAGTTGGCTCACTGGCTTGCTAGTGCCTTTGTAAGTATATATAATTTTAAAAGCATATTCTTCATCTATATAGGTAATAGCGCAATGTGCAAGAGTAAAAGAAAACACCCCGATTTTAGGACGTGCATTTGAATTCTGACTCGAGCCTGCGCCTCGCAGCCTGTCCCTCGTCAATGATCTGTAGTCGTAAAATGTCACGAAGGACAGGACCTAGTTAGTAATAGAATACAAAAAGTCGGCAGCGCATCAGTGTGCGGGGCCGTCTATACTGATTCACGACCAAAGTTGATTGGGGAGAAAGATGATATAACGTGCGATGATACCCCCATAGGATGACACTGGCAGCCTGCTCAAATCACCATGTGGCTTACCTGCAAACGCACTGAATCAAAGTTTGTCACGTCCACTGTGCGCAGCATGAGACTATCATCGATGGCGGCTTTCCGATCACGTATTAGCTTTGGTAATCACAC
Source organism: Zarea fungicola (assembly GCA_900169235.1). NCBI lineage: Eukaryota > Fungi > Ascomycota > Sordariomycetes > Hypocreales > Cordycipitaceae > Zarea > Zarea fungicola. The sequence continues at coordinate 37,545 of FWCC01000148.1, forward strand.
CAGCCTTGTTGCCAAAATTCCATCTCTGTGCGTCAAGCTGTTAGTAATTTATCTATGCATCCCAGCCTGATCTTAAAACAACAACAATGATAAATTGCAGTGGGGAGATGGTAGCCTTTCCCCTCTTCTCAATTCTTGATTTTGGCATTGTTTTGCCCTTTTTGAGCCCCAGAGTCAACAGCAGTAGAAGCCAGATTCCTCAACGGACACCACGATGAAGAAACACCTTCTGCAGGTCGGAGTCGCGCGCAATCTTTCACAGCAGGCAGCATCGCAACAGCAACCATGGTCACTATCGAGAATATGTACCGCCGCCGCGCTGTTAGTTCTGGGCGCTCTCTACCTCGACTGATTTGCATGGCACTAGCCATCTAAACCCCGTCAGCACTCTTCTGTAACCGCGATATATGGCAAGTTCCCAAAGCCAGATGACCCTTTTTCATTTGCTGCCTTGTACTGGCAAGACGCGACCTCTATCCATTGATGACCCTGATCCAGAGGCGTCCTGGGCTAAACTGGGGGAGCCAAGCCCTGAAAACTGGAACTGGGGAACACGAGTGCGTGGCATCGACCAAGCTGAGCTCGACAAGGATCCTTACGCTGGCCGAGGTATCTACCTGTGTGGGTATTTGGATGTTCCTATGGATTATACCAACAAGTCAGACCTCCGCATCTCTCGTCAAGCTATCATTAAATACCAAGTTTCCGGATTGAAGCGACTTGACGGCGGCTCACGGCCGTCTGCCGGTCAAAGAGTGTACGCACGCTCGTCCTGGAGCCCGGTGGTCCTGGGGGAAGTGGACAGGGCATAGTATGGGGAGATGGGGAGAACATCTCCAAGCGTTGGAGCAATGGCACTTTTGACCTTCTCGCCTGGGATCCTCGCGGTGTCAATGCTACCTATCCTTCCATGTCTTGCTTTCCCAGCAATGCGCATCGCGATCATTGGCAACTACTCACCGGCAAGAACAGGCGTCTTGTTCCCGAGGGTAGCACTATCCAGCAGCTGCAACTTGCCGATGCCATGAATGATGCGATGTTCCAGTACTGTCGTTCTAATCTGCCGCGCTTCATGACCACGGCCTTCGTCGCGCGCGACCTGGAAAGGATTCGTCAAGCTCTCGGTGAGGATGAACTCACCGCATTCATGTTCAGCTATGGTACCGGGATCGCCCAGACATATGCTGCCAGGTTTCCTGATTCTGTGGGAAGAATGATCCTTGATGGCAACGAGTTCTTCCCAGCGTATCGGAAACTCGGGCCATTTGCCTTTGACTCGTTTGATAACGTCACTGATGCCTGGCATGACGGGTTTTTGGCACATTGTGTTACTGCCGGCCATGAGAATTGCGCCTTAGCAAAATCTACGGGAAAAGGAGAGGCAGTGGCGTTGCAGTCTCTCGAGAAGCGAGTAGAGACCTTATTGGACTCTTTTATTAACCGCCCTATCCCTCCCTGCGTACTCGGATAAGTCAGGCCCTGGGCTCATCACATATGCATTCCTTGTCGATACCATCCTTGGTTCCATGTATTTGTCTCGTTGGTGGCCCAGGTTAGCAGAACTCTTCAGTTTGGAGTCGGGCAATTCCTCCACGGCACTCGCGATGATGAACCGGGAATGGTGGACGAGTGATCCAGGTGCACGGAGGGGGGAGCGCCCAGGTGCACCTTTCACAGAGAGTCGCCTCCTAACAATGATAAGTTAGTCCCCATGGTTATCTGCCCCGAAGTGTACGATCCCCCCGATCCTGCAGGTCTCGAGTGGTGGGATGCAACTTGGGCTAATATGACGAAGGCTTCCTGGAGTTCTGGCGATATGCGCTTCTTTTTTCTCTTCCCCTGCCGCCAATTCTACAAGTATTGGCCTGAGCCTGCAGAGGTGTACCGTGGAGAATTGAATAAAACTCTAAAGAATCCCATGTTGCTTATTTCCGGGATTTATGATCCAGCTACACCTCTTCGCAACCGTCGTCGACTCCAGCAGGCTTTTGGTTCTGGCAATGCCCGCTTGGTGGTACACCACGGCTACGGCCATGGCTCCCACGGTGATTTTTCTGATTGCACGGACTCAATTGGACAGAGGTATATTCTTAAAGGTATTCTGTCGGATGAAGAGGGGCATTGCTACCCAAATACAAAGCCGTTCACTCCCAGGGAACCAAGAGCGGTAGGTGGAACTGATTCAATATCTGAATTTTATGGCCAAGCCTGGCAGCAACCGCTTATAATTTGAAACATGGTAGTTTCACATTGTTTGACTATTTATGTCGCTGATTTATGAGTGTATTAATTAAAGCATTAAATGCATTGAAACACGGTTTCCCTAGTTTTATAGCCAGCTTCAAGGGTGAAACTCTGAGGCAAAATAAACCAGGACTGTATTAATCGAACGTAAAACAAAGCGAAAGACTCAAAATAAACGAAACCTTGGAAACTGATACCGGATTCGCAATAATATGCTTTCTTTTCTCGCATCACGGTACCTCTCTCTTCCCCAGTTGGGTTGACAGCATGCATATCTTGGAAGTAATCTTGCCGAAGCCCAACCCGGGAGGGCAGTAGCGCCTCACTGAGGCTGTAAACTCTTGTATAATTGGCAAGCTTAGGCATTGAATTCAACAGACCGACGGTTGTTCTGTCCGTTGCGGCCATTACGGCCGCTGGCGCCAGCGGTACCAGCGTTGTTGCCAGCGTTGTTGTTACCAGCATTGTTGTTACCATTGCTACCAGTATTGGGGGTAGCAGCTGCCCCAGCAGCAGAAGTAGTAGTCGCTGCACCGTTGCCAGAAGCGATCTGAACAGGAACAACACCACCAAAGGGACCAGCAGCAGCAGGGTTCTGGCAACGGACGAGGCAAACATTGTTCTGGCCCGCCACATTGCCTGTGCACTGCTGGTTGGCTGGAATCGCCGCCTTGAGGGGAAAGTCAGTGGCGCTGCCCTGGCGGTTACGGCCGCGGTTGCTGCCGTCGACGTTTTGGGTGACCTGGATATTGTCCCAGCTGGTGCCCGTGCCGTCGGCGTTAATCATACACTTGTAAGGGCCTGCGCCGTCCGAGTTGACCTGGTGGAGCGTCATGGTCAGTTCGCCGCCGGCCGTGACCTGTGGTAGGGAATCGCCCGTCTCGGCCAGGATCTTGGAGGTGCCGCTCTCAACCTGGTTGGCGCCCCCGCCGACGGTCTCGCCGACAGTCTTGGCCGAGGCGCCGCGGAAACGCGTGGCGTCCTGCTGGAAAGGGTTGCGTCGGGTTCCATCACGAGGGGTGTCCGATACGACACCAAGAGCCATACCACTGCCACCGGCGTTGCCTACAGCGTTGGTGATGACGCTGTGGCCGGAGACGAGATGGGCAGCTACGAGCAGAGAAGCTGCGAGGAGAGATTTCATGGGGGCCATTGTGTTAGTGTTTATGTAGAGTGTGTGTAATTGGCTTTGGAGAGTATAATGGTGATAAATTATTAAAGACTCAAAAGGACCTGCCAGCAGGGTAGAAAGAATAGAAGAAAGGCTTGTTGCTTGGTTGTAAAGACTGGTGATGATGAGAGAGAAGATTCGAGCAGGCTGACTTGACAGCCGAGCTTGGATTTATACAAGTTTGAATCTTTGAATGCATCTGCATTTTTGCATGACATTATAAGTGGCATGACCCTAGCCGAGGCTGCAGGTTGGGCGTAGGGCCGCAGCAGAGCGAAACTGGGGATCACAAAACTTGTTCAAACCAAGGAGTGAACAGGAGCTTGCCGGATCATCCATGTTTTGAGGCAGCCTCCCTTTGACCGCCAGACCCAGCATAATCTAAATGTATCAAAGTGGATGTTTCCTTATGCATGACGGTCGAAGCATCGATACGCGATATCCTTGTAGGGAAGGAGGCAGGAGTGGGCAACGAGGGGCCAACGCCGATGCGAGAATGTCTCGCCATTTACTTCAGCTAAGGACTTAAATAAGAGCAACAGCAAGGATAGATCTGGTTGGGAAACCAAGAGTGGCTTCACAGGTCACACTCAATTGGTCGACCCTGTTAGCAGCTGTTTCTTCATCGAAACGAATCAAGGCAGAAACTGCTTCATGGTAACCTATGGCATTGACGACAGTGTCCGTTTCAAGGGATCGGGGTCTGTAGGATAGGCCACAGAGCTTTAGCTCAATACAATCTCAAAATAGAACCTTAAACAAAGTCAAACTCGTTTCGAGCAAGGGGCTGACGGTACAAGTCATGTACAACTTGGGATTACGACCGTAGTTCGGCTTACAATCGATCGTGGTGCATCAATGTTCCAATACTTACATCGCAATGGCTAGGAATTATAGCGCTCTACAACAAATGCTACCCATACAATCACCAAAATTTCCGAGTATTATTTCAAACATTAGTGACCCTGGGGGCCGCCATTAAAAGAGGGTTTAGTGTTTCAAACAAGAACCTTAGAGTTACCTCAGCCGTCGCCGATTCTGCAGCGCTAAATGGGCGGCCGTGCTCAACCGTCTCAGATCTGATACGCGCCAGAGATTGTCGGGCGGCGGCCGAAAGCTCCGGCACCAGGTCGCAGCCTTACTAGTAATTTTCTAACCAAGGTAGTAGAAATATACCGCACGATATGCTGGGGCACTGTACTGTCGAGCGGGGTATTCAAACGCCGTACAATCAAAATGGGTCGGCACTACGCACAAGAGCAAGAGTTTGCATGTATGTAAAAGGACATCACGAACGAGGTTGACTTTGCTGCTGGCCGTATATCTACACCAGCGTCTTTTCCTAGTGGCCGGTGACCAGTGACATCTAAGACGTCGCCAAAGGTGTTATTTATAACAGGATGTAGTGGAGATTTCCACAAGCGACACAGCCATTGTATACACATCCCCTGTCCATGATTCCCATATACTACGCACAGAATGCATCAAAGCAGTAAAACAGGCAAATTTTCGAGTCTATTCCCGAGATCAACCAGAAACGAACAAACAGAACAGTGCTGTGTGCAAAATGACACACCTGAGGAGTTGTTTCACATATACCACCCCCTGCCCTATCGCGGAGCATAGGAAAATCTCAGGTCTGTTCATGCGTAACTTCAAGGGGGCTGTGCCGACAGAGCGGACAAGCTATTGATATACAGCATGTTTGGAATCGGCCTATAACGCAAGACTCATGTACTATGTGACCTGTGAGCAAGGCCAGAGGGGTCTTCCTTTACTTATTTTACAATGATAACATTTGGAATGGGGCGCCACTTTCATATCCCTGTTCCCTTTTTATTCTCGTTTTAATCAAAAATTTGTAGAGGTTCTCAGGGTTTACATATCCGTTCTCAGGTGAGTTTCATCAACACCATCCCAATGCACACACGACCAATTGTCGAGTTATTAGGTGCTCCTCGGAATTAACATCAGCAAATCAGTGTCATCAGCGTGAGTTTGGACCATAACAATAAAAGCAAGGAAACCGTAAAGGAAACAAGAAGCGCAAAACTGCGAGACTGGTGGCATACGTCAATATGAAAGGTGCGACGTACCTCGGTGTCTAGAAACTATGTTGAGCAAATGCAAGCAGTTCTAGGCTTGTTCTCTTCGGACCCGAATTCCGAAGCAAAGGCCATATGTGAAGAGCTAAATTTAGTAGTCCTGGCGCCAGGCTATGCTCGTGTGTGATGGAGCTGAGGCGGCCAAGTCCTGTGCATGACAGCTGCCTAGCTCCATGGTTCGAGTTCACCAGTCATTTTTCTGTCCACAACGAATGAAATCAAGAAATCATGATAAGCACCGCAAGACAGAATGCTATGCATCAGTCGTAAATATCTATAGGCACAGGTGATTGGTTAGCCTCATGTCATTCCACTCTAACATGCGTGCCATTAAAACACATTTACACGAATATATCAACAAGAGCAACAATTAACGGTATTGTGTCAGAGTCATTAGTCATAAGATACAGGTATGTACAGGTATGTTCACATATATACAGTAGCCTTATCCCCTCACGCTAGTCAAGCCCCATCCTGCCGCGAGGCCGCCTTTTGGCAGCTTCAGCGGGGGGTTTTTGTATTTTGGAGAAGACCTCTTCAGGGCTCCTCCGACTGTTTGCACGCGACAACATAGCCGAGGTTCGGTTTCTGATATATGCTCTTGGCGATTGTGATCGCCGGATAGAAAAGGCTCTAACAGCAGTAGTAGCCTTAGAAGGATGTTCTAGATAGTTGGGGGCTTCCGAGAACTGTCGTGGGGTGGGTGTTTCGGAATCAAGGGTATCATAGGTAAGGGTATCATTGAGTTCATCTTCCGAGTATTGAATAGGTAGGTCGTTTATATCCCAATCTTCATCGTCTTGAGGGGTCATGGGCATAGACGTTGGGTTATAATGTTCCGACGGGTCAACAGACGAAGCAGTCTCGACAGAGTCGCAAAGGGACGTGAGAGCAGTCTCTCCACTATCCGATTGAGATGTGGTGTCATCGTCATCCTTTGCGAAGTCTCTTATGAGATAATCTGAGAGGTTTGCGGAAGTCGCAGTCGAATTGGTAGAGGTATAGATAGAGTCCATTGCCGCTTCAGAAGGAGGTGGTGATGGATGGCCGTGGGCATCCAAGCGATATGATTCAGTCGTCTCTGCGAGATGAATAGGGAATAAGTCACCATCGTCAGATTGCGAGGCAACGTCGTTGACGACATCGCTAACGTTTGAACTGGTGGTACAAGAAGCAGTCTCCGAGAAGCATGCTTCTGAAGACGGCGAGGAATCGCGATAAGAATCAGGACAATCTTCCTCCGGTATGTAGCTGGCAAAGTATCGAACAATAGAGTCATAAGATTTTGTGCGAAAGAGTTGCAGGGCATGTTGCCACTGATCGGTACCGATCAGGGCAGGGTTGGCGATGATTTCAACGGCGAGGGATTCAAAGCATTTGCTTATCTCCTGGGTCCGCTGGCCCTTGCGCTCAGCCATGAGGCGATGAAACTCCTCAGTCGTGTCGGCCTGGGTGGATAACTCGAAAACATCGTGGTGGAAGGCTTCGGGGTCTTGGAGGGAGAAGGTGACAGTGTTGTATTTATCGTGGAGGGACATGAAGAGGTCATCCCTCTTCATGTTAAACTTCCAGGCGGGCCATGCCCAGCCTGGTTCGTCCATCCTCGGTAAAACAATATGATGTTGTCCACAGCAAGTGGACGGAAAACGGTTATAGAGTTGATGTAGAAGAAATGTGGTCTAAAAGAGCGAGCCCGGTATCATTCGATGTGCAGGGCTCCTCTAGGTAGAGTGAGTAATACTGAAAGCCATGGTGAGAGAATAGTGAGTCGGATTAGAGCGTGAAATGTAGTATTCTCGGTGCTCGAATTCGAATCAGTATGCAGTTTTCATGGGTTGAGAGGCTCAAGATTCAATGAACGAAAACAGACTGAAAGGTTGTGGGGGGCGCGGTGACTACCCTCTGGCCTGGAGGTTGACGGCAGGGCAAGGAGGTCGGCGCGTTGTTGCCTGAGGCAAAAGGCGGTTATTTGCTTGATTGGATGCCATGTCTGACAAGTGGCACGTAGGGCTCCACAGAGGGGGGACTAGTTTCGATGCTAGTCCTGTTTCGGAGGGGCTCATTTGGTCGCTTGCAGGGTGCTAACCAGATAAGGTTTAGCCCATCGAAAAGTGCGCTCAGCTAAGAGCCAAGTGGATTCCATTCCAATTTGCAGCCAACCCGAAGCCGTCGTGGCGTTATCGTGGAGGGAGTCGTGCCGTCGAAGCCTGAAAAATCCAGAAAAAGACGACTCGTGCCCAAGTGGGCCACCGCTTCGCTTCGTGTGTGTGCGCTGACAGAGCCGTAGCAACGAGTCTCTGTGGCTGGTGTCCTTGGTTTGTGGCTCGTATATTCGGCTCAGCCACAGCCTGTTTAACATTGTGGTCCAGCCAATCGTGGGCAACGACATTCGCAGATGATGAGACATGACCGTTTCAGCTCTTCGTAACGCTAGGGGCTCACCATCTTCCGTCGTTGAGTCGACATAAACGGCATGGTACGGGGTACAGGAGACAAATTTGTGTTTTGACATGTGCAAGATGCGTGCAGGCAATGCAGAAGTCGCAGGCCGACGACAATAACGGAGAGTAAGAGTCGAGTCACGGGACTAGACGTAGCAGGCAACACCGCTCGTTGTCCGTTATGCAATCATATCCCGCCATAGGAGAGCGCCAGAAACACGTCGACGTGAGGTTTCCGAGACATGGCCTGGGCATGGCTAAGGTGGTCAACTGAAAACTGTCTTCTACACTATAATAGACTTTGGATGCGCCGTTGTGGGCAGGTCATGAACTGTTCACACAACGGTGCGTTGACAGGACGAGGTTGTATTCGCATGGCACAGGCGAGTCCTTGGTGGTATGTACGCAGTATTGTCCTGGTGGTAAGTTCTGCTCAGCGGCACGTGAATGGCGCTCCAGGCTCAGTCATTCGACTATTTGGCCTTGTAATCCAGATATGCCTTTACCAGCTGGCAGAGAAATGACGACGACACTTTCTAGGTCAGTGAGTTATTCGGATCAGAATTCAACTTCCTCTTGCAGCGGTATTTTCTTCATGATTGGCACGGATGGTGATGGAGGCAAAAGACGGTAGCAAGTCGTACGCAGTAAGGCAGAACAAGGAGGTAACTGCTACGAAAAAAAGGCAGGCCGCTTACTGTGTACAAGGGGTAACCAGATGGTTCGCCTTGCAACTCTGCCTTGTAGGCAGACATTGTGGCCCAGAGTCGTACTGCACAGTGCGGCGTTAACCTGGAGGCTCGTGAGCTGGGCGATTTTTGGAGTGCATTCTCTGTACAGTGCTTTGAATCTTACTGGCACGGCCTTGGTGCCTTGACACAATTGTGGCCTCCCATGAAAATGCCTTCCAGTTGCTTCCACCAAAACATCAGTGGTGGCTGGTGATTCTTATTTGGCTAGTAGCGCCAACCAGTTCTTGTACTTTGCACAGGGCATTCCGTGTTGTGCAGAAAGATCCATCACCGAATACTCACACGGGCTGCGGGCCGCTTCGGGACAGACAGTCGTCACTAAAAAAGCCCGCTGTTCCCGTTACCTCATCTCACTGGCATCCACTGACTGAATGTGAACTTTGATCCCTTCTTTTTTAGTTGCTGGTTTTGGGCAGCCCACAAGCACCAAGCTACCGTCTAACCTGCTGCTGGCCACTGGCCCCTGGCCCATCGCTGGTGACTCGATCCAGTGTGAGGCTGAGGGTTCATCAGCAGGCCACCACTTTGCTTCTCCTTGCCCATCTGACGCTGGCGCCCTCGTCGTGACCTCTGAGGTGTTCCTGCATTTATTGTGCCCTCAGCCGGTGCATTTTGCATCCTCTTTTCTGAATATCTGATTTCGGACAATTTTTCTACAATTTGTACGCTGCCAACGCATCCAACCATCCAACCACCACCAGCCACTCAATCAATACCATAGCTATAGGTACTTGCGTTACCCAGCATATCACCCACTAATAATAGTAAGGTGCCCGCCCATGGGTTAGTACCTGCTAACCACCCACAGCCACACCACTGTTCAGTGCGCTGCCAGCCTGCCCGCCCCTCTCCTCAGCTCCAGCCTGGTACCACAGACTCCCACAGGCACCACTTGGCACTACAACTCCATCCCCAGCCAGCCTGAGGCGCCACAGATGGACCTACGTCAGGCATCACTTTCTCTACAGAAAATATTCAGAACCATCAGGATGGCAGAGCCCAAATCCGCGCCTCGGGAAGAGGCGACGGAGGAGAGGACAGAGCCATTTTCACAGACTGAATTGGACGCCCGTGTGCGCAGCGTCCCCGTCGAGAGCACGCCAAGCCCTGGCCCCGACAACGAGCATGTCCCGCTCGACGTCCTGCTGCTCGAAGACCATCATCACAGGCAAAACATTCGCCTCTTGGTCCGCCCCCTCGCAGACCTTCCCAGCGCCTATCCAGTTGCGCCCTCGAGCGATAATTGTCGCTGGCTTGCGCTCCGCGCCGAAATAGCCTCTGCCGAGCAGCCTTCGCACAAAGTCCTCGCTGTGACTCAGACCGCCCGCGACATCAAATTCTCCGTAAGGATACCAAGCGACAGCAAAGACGCTCTCGCGCGGCCGTCGCTGTGGTGCGAGCTCTATTTTGATCCTGCCAGCGACAAGCTGATCCTGGTGAACCGCTCCGAGGTGCCCATCGCCCTCGTCCGCGTCTCCCAGACAGCGCCGGCGAGCCCGTCCATAAACGACTACCGCATCATCAACCCGCACGTTACCAAGTCGCTGGAGCCCGGCACCTGGCGCATCAAGGTCCGCGACACAGCCGTTTTGGATTTTAGAATTCTGGAGAAACGCCCAGTTGTGCTGTACGAACAGCCATCTCTGAGTCATAGTACGTCCTCCCGCACCAGCTCTGAGCTAGTAGTGTCCACCAATAGCAAGAGAGCCCTCACGCCCGACGAGGATGATGAGGATGGCAGGCGCGCCAAGCGACGGATATCTCAAGTTGAAGGCGGCCCAAAGGAAGGGCTTGTCATGTTCTTAAACCCTTCTGCCGACCTGGTATTTTCGCTGCCCAACGGCCCCAAGAAGACGGGCAAGGAGCTGTCATCCCGCAATACCAATGCCCTCCTTGATTCCGAGCAAGGTGACACCGTCTACATGACCGGCATTTGCGAGCTTGATGAGTACCAGCTCATCAAGCAGGAGCCTATTGCCTCGACTGCGCAGTCCGCCGTCTTTGTAGGTCGGCACTCGAAGCTGCCTGACAACATTGTTACTGTCAAGGTTCTCAAGACGAGAGTGGCCAATAGCGCCGAGAAACCATATGTGCATGAACGCAACGTTATTCGTCAAGCCGACATGTGGCAGCGCGAGTACCAGACGCAAGAAAATTTAAAGCACCATTCGATTGTGCGATACTATGGCGGCGACGCCCGCTTCCTCTCCCTGTACATGGAGCACGTCGACGCCAAGGACTTGACAGTGCAAAACCGCTGGCGAAACAAGGCAAACGACCACTTCATCGGAACCCGCGAGGATGCCCACCGTATTCTACGAGACATTTCCAGCGCCCTGAGTTATATCCACGGGCGCGAGCTTGTGCACAACGACATTAAGCCTGCCAATATCCTCTATTCTCTGGAACGTGGTGCGGTCCTGTGTGACTTTGGCATGTCGACGCTCACATCGAGCCCACCCGGCGGTGGTGGCACGCCTTACTATATACCCCCGGAATTCATCGGGCGCAAGCTCCGCGGACCGCCCGCCGACGTCTGGGCCATGGGCGTCACCATGCTGTACCTGCTGCGCAAGCTGCCGCTGCCCGAGAGCCGGGCCAGGCCAGGGCAGGCCGGTAACAAGCAGCTCTACTGGCTCATTGCCGGTGTCAACAACCCGCAGGCGCCGCAAAAGTACGGCAACGGACAGCCCGCTGTTCAACAGATGGGGGCCTGGTTAACCGAGATTCACGACGCTCGGCAGAAGCTCGACAAGGCGGACCAGCTGGAGCGCATCGTCCGGGACATGCTGACGCCGAACCCCGCGCAGCGTATTTCCATGGCATCTATTCTTGAGCAACTGACAGCCGAGCCGATTACTGTTGCGGCTTGAAAATGATGCGTTTTTTTTATACCACCGTGTAATGACACTGCATTACGATGTTTGGAATTTTCTTGTTTGGAGGCAAGGCGTTTGTCCGGCGACAAATGCTGGGTTTTCTTGTTATTCTCTCCCTTGCGATATACTCCCTTTTCTTGCACATTTGGTTTTCAATCTTTGTTTTCTTCTTTCAACATGGTTGGGTGGCCGAGCATTTTGCATGAAATTACGTCGAAATTTACATGGATAATGAGGTATGTCTGTTCTGCAAATAACTGCCAATATAAATCCAGGGCACAATATACTAACTAGAGTCTACAGCACATATGATTTCATTTTTCTTGTTCATACTCTATTATTGTCGATACCCCTCGCTGTATTTTGTTTGTAGAGGTCACAGTACATATATTCTACATGGCGCGTGCTGTATTTTTTTTTTTCTTGGTGTTATTCGAAATGGGGAGTGCAAAGCATCGCACTACATATAATTCGCATATGCATTTTCATTTTGTTTTTACTTATACATATATGCCACTCATGGAATTAGAGTTTTTAAGATTCGAAAAAAAATTACATTTCATTTTATTTCTATGATTCATTGTCATTAACCTTGCTCATACACATATTACCCGATTCGACTAGCCTTGTTTTACCGTTTTGTCCTAATTCCAAGCCTTTTACAGACTCATACCCATTGCGAAAAGAGCAGCGGCACCAACTACAGTCGTCAGTACACCTCCATTCACGGCATTGGCGCCTGCATTCGATTTGCCGCTCCCCGTCTCCTTGGCCCCCGCCGCAGCACTGGTGGTGCTCGACGCAGAGCTGTTCTTGGAACCTGTGGCGCTGTTCTGCGCGTTGATAACGCTGAGCGTGACGCCGTTGGTCTTGCACTTGCCCAGGGTGGCATTCTTGGTGAAACGAATGTCGGCGCAGTTATACAGCGCAGAGCCGCTGGCGCCTGAGGTGACGACCTGGAGGGAGGCGAGCTGACCCTCGGCGATACCGGCAGGGACGGCAAGCTTATCAACGCAGAACGTGCCGTTTCCGGTGGTGTTCCAGAGACCGCCCTCGGTCAGGGTAAAGTTGAAGTTTGTCGTGTTGGCACCGAGGCCGAGGTTGACGAATACATATGTCCAGGGGTGGTGCAGGTTCAGCTCAAGAGCACCGCCGTCGAGGGGCCAGTCCGTGGTGTTACCAGCGCTGTAGGGAACTCCGCCGCCTGGGAGGAGAACAATTGATTAGCGACTGGGTGATTGGCAAATTGGCAAATTGGCAAATTGGCAAATTGGCAAATTGGCAAATTGGTGTAGTAGTGGTGAATTTGATATTGGAACATACAAGGATAGAGCCACTGGCTGTATTTGGCCTCCCCGGCGACCGAGAGAGTGTCTGCGCGCCATGGAGGCTGCACCAGCTGGAAATGAGCGTTCACGGCCTGAGAGGCGACAAGTAGTAGAGTGACTGTGGAGAGCATTGTGATGATGTTGCCTGTGTACGGAAGAAACGGTGCGAAGTGGAGAATATAAAATCTGGGTTTGATAAATAAAAGGCAAGGACAGAGCAGAGCGCAGAAATGCAAGCGATGGGGGGAGAACGAGATGATTGGAACCGATAGCTGTGCAAGGCTGAATATATAGCCTTTCAAACTAAATTGCAAGAAAGCAAGGCACGTTCTTCAGTATGCGCTAGTTTTATCTAGCTTCATGAGTAAGTGTTATGTTCCATTTCCGTGTGGCTGGTACGAAAAACATGCGCATCTTTGTCTGGCGTTGAACAAACAGAGAGATATTGGTAGTACCAGGCAAGGATGCGATGCGCCATGCCCACACTTGCCCACTTGTGGAAGCCACAGACTCAGCTGTCACCGTACTTTAATATTCAACGATATCCTTATCCTAAAGCTACATGGTGGGGGTGCCTGTTGAGGTTTCCCTATCGGTGCACCACCGACAGTCGTCGGTACAAATTACACAATTTACACTTTGAAGCCCGGGCGCCGCCATCCGGAGATGGTGGGGCCGCTCCGGACAAGTCACCCTTTCCGAGCCATTATCTACAAAATGCATTATTTCAATTCTTTTTTCCTCGCGTCAGTTTCATTTAACTTCGTCTGTTGTCTCCTCATTTCTTGCACATTTACCCCTCGCGAGGCACGACAGGGCTGAGAAAAACGTTTACTGGGGGCCGATATCTAGTGAAGTTCTAGATGTGGGCATGTGGGGCTGGCAGGTCTTTGGAAAACTTGCTCAAATGCACGCAAAGCGCTCCTACATCCTCCAGCTTGCTTATACAAGTGGCGCTAAAAGACAGCCTTTTAATGAAGCAATAGAACTGACTTATGGTGGAAATTCTACTTTTGAACGTCTTCTCTTGCGCAATTTAGTGTGGAAGTTTACCTGATTGGGTCGGCTTTTCCTAGTAAGATGGCCGCGTCCAGAACATGGTCGATCGAATATATCCAAAACATGCGCATTTCCTTCCACAAGAGAACTTACGGGTAGAATTTACCACGTGGTTGTTTCACACCTCGCATGCTAGAAGGATCGTATACGGTAAGTTATTTACCCGTGTCCATGATATTGCATTATTTATGGTGGTTGAATTTTGCGCATGAATCATTCATTTTCCCGGCCCTCCAACGCGACTTCAGTCATACATGAGCACGCCTCCTACCCTAAACAACCTTCGCGTTTTGACGCGGACCGCTCCGGTTCCAGCTTATACTGCAACAGCCCAGCTGGGGTATTGATAAAGTATAATTCACTGAAGCAGTCAGCCTGTCCAATTTATTTTTGATGCCACTCTATTCACTGTGACACTTCATGGCCGGATATGCAAGGCTGACAATACGCAGTAAGGAGCCAGTCCAAATGTTGAAAAAATAGCGTTTCGCACTTCAAGGATATAAATATATATATTTCCTTTTAAAAATTCATCCAGGTGCCAACCTCGGCAAAGAACATCTAAATGTAAATACATCTAATGCACAACACATGTATCTGTAAAGAGAAATGGGTCAAGGAAGACACGCTCTACAACTTCTCTAGTCTATCGTCTTTAGCCTTGCCATCCTCCCTCAAAACCTCTTCGCGCAGTCGAACCTCAACACCCGTCGGTCCTTTTTTGCTAAATTTGGCCAGCACCACCCTCTCAAACTCGCCTGCCCGATCCGAACCCTCCAGCTCCGGGCCTGGGTGGTTCAGCGACAAGACGGCGCGGTTGTCGCCCTCCTTGTCGCGCACGTACATGGGGACAGGGCTAATGACTTTGTCGGCCCACGGAATCAGCGATGACGAGTTGTTCTTGCCATACTCAGTCGTCGCGGTTGGCACTTGCTTGACAAACTTGAGGAGCTTGCGGCGCTCCATCATGAAGCGCTTGGATTCCTCCTCAAGGGAGCCCGGCCGCCCACCGCCGACGTGCTGGCCGACTGTCTGGAGAATAAAGTACTGGGGCGGGAATAGGATAATGGCGCCTTGGTCGGCCTGCTTGGTCCAGGCTTGGGGCTCGGCAAAGAGGGCGGCGGTGTGCTCGATGCCACCGTCAGGAGTGGCAATGACCATCTTTGTCGGCACGTCGCGGCGCGTCAGAGGGAGCAAGTAGAGATACATTTGCGTCGTGAAGCGTTTCGGTACATTGGTAGGAGTGATCCATCGTGTATATGGGATAAGGGAGTCTTTTATGTTGGTATTAGTCAAATAGAAGACAGAAAAAATCTTTCTTTCGTTTTCCGCTCTTCCGACAATCCAGTCTGACTGAAGTGAACAGAATTGAGCACGAGCTTTTTTTTTTTTTTTTTTTAAAAAAAAACCTACCTGTATCGGCAGTGGCACCAATTGACTTGAGCCAGTCCCCAAATTGAATCTTGCGGCTGTGAATCAGCTTGCGCGCCTCCTCCCTCTCCTGTTCCGGAATCTGAACCAGCTTGCCGTCCCTCTTGGCCAGCAGAATGCCTGACTCCTCAAACGTCTCGCGGATAGCACACAGTCGATATGCCAGCCCATCACGGTGCCTGTCTGGGTTCCCTTCGGCGGGAACATCCCCGTCGTGGAACGGGTCTACGTTGCCGCCGGGGAATACATGCGCCGAGGCGAAAGCCGTCGACGTCTTAACGCGGTGTAGCAGGAGGATCTCATTGGACGGCGACAGCAGGACGACGGACGAGCTCGGCCGCAGCGGGGGGACGTCACTGTTCGGGGCCATTTTGGTGGGCGGCTTGGTAAATGGAGAGGTCGCTGCGCTTTCAGCGGAAAGACAGCCGTTGGAAACCTGTCGTCGCTGGGTGCGACCAGATGAGACGTGGCGGATCGCGATGGATGAAGCCGAGAAGCTTGCTCGGTTTGTGGCGGCACGATATGCAGTGGTTGCTTTACAGCCGTTTATTTGGGTTAATCGCCTTGCGACGAGGTATAGATGAGAGTTCATGAAAGGTACATCACTATTCGAGCGGCTATACTAATAACAAAGTATAGCCGTCCCGGGTATGGACAATGTCAAATGCGTTCACAATGTGCTTTGCGGGGAATTGGCCGTGCCGAGGTCCGCTGGCCTTGTTACCCCGTAGATTTCAGCTGCGCCGCCCCACGGGTGATTCCATTCCGCCAAACTTGTTCCGTTGGTGGTATTATCACTCCGTAGCATCCAGACAGCTGTGCCGAGATGTCAAGTTGTTCAACTCATATGTAAATAATTAATGAATAATAAATAAACAATCAATAAACACAAACTTCATTCCCAATAGTCCTGCATGCTAAAAAGTCCCAAACCCCCGAGTCCCAGACTGACGCCGCGCTGAACATGCAACAAGAATATACAAAGTTTCAGAAAGCCGCCTTCAATGCATCATTAATATCGTTTCCTCTCCTTCCCTCTCAAATTGACCTTCCACAAACAGCATATGCTTTTCGACTCGCACCATTTTTTCACCTCTCCAGAGCTCACCTCATCATCGTAGCCCAGCTTGGTCAGCGGCCCACAATTTAACCAGGCAGTAAGATCTTCTAGAATAATGGGATCGTACATAAGCATCTTTTCATGCCAAGATGGATTGGCTGCATCTTTTGACCTCGGCTCCGAGGTGATGGCTTTGGTAATATAATCAAATGATACGGGCTTGTCGGACGTTGGCATCAGGGTCGACATTTCCGTATCCTCATCCATTGACAGGGATAGGTCAATTTCTTGCGATGGCGAAAATGTCTCGTCTGGTGTTGAATCTGGCGATGCAGAAAGATCCTGAGCATCACCAAGCTCAGAGGGGTCTGATTCTGAGTCGGGTATCTCTACAACGGCTCTCGGGCTCGTGGCCTTGCTCTTCTTCGGCGTACTAGGGGGTAGAGCCAGGGCTGCTGCGCAGAGTGATACTGACTCTAGTAATGACGAAGTAGCAGCAGCTGTTTTCCGGGGTCGGCCGCGCGGTCGCTTTGGTGGGCTCATTGGCTGTGCCGAAGGCGGCGGTTCTTGTGGCTGTGATGCACTGGCGAGAGACGACTCGGGGCGACCCGGTGTTTTTACCGGTGACTTTGTCTGCCTAATCTTTGAAGGTGAACGCATGTTTTGCGCACTTAGAGACGAAGCATGTCTCGTTCCAGGGACTGAGTTTGCCTGGTTCTGACCCTGCCAGCATTTATCAAGAAGTGCAATGCGTGCCCCTCTTTGCCGAATGTTCTTGAAACCATATGAAGAAACAGCACTGGCCAGTTGCGCGTCAGTGTAAAGCTCAAAGTTGGGTCGGGGAGGAAGTTGGCGCTGTTGAGCTGCAGTAAGCGTAGGCCCTGTATCCTGCGAACAGGGTGCTGAACTCATGAGAGTCTGCTTGCTAGCAGCTTGGTTGGCTGCAGTGGTATTGATTTCAGTGTCAGCGGGCTGTTGCGGCCGCAATACATCAGAAAGACTCAAAAATGAGTCGTCCCCAGGGCTTGCCTCTCTAACATATCCAAACGGATCTGCTGGTGCTGCTGAAGGAGGAGGCAGGCTTTGTGAGTTCTGGGCTAGCTCCTGGACGCCCAGATCAAAAAGATCTCCCTCTTCATCGCGCGCTGCAGCGTTCCATAGTGATCGTTTTGCTTCGGGTGGCTCAATAGCATCGCTGTTAATCGGCGTCGACAACGCCGCAATGTAATCAATGTTGTTTGAAGTTTTCATGGCAGTTTCAAGATCTCGCAAAAAACGAGGAGAATGCTCTTGGGCCAGCTGGCTGGATGTTCCAAACAAAAAATCTTGGTTTGCCACTTGGCGTAGTGCGGCGCTTGGTGACAGCAAAATCGGCTTTGGGGGTGGTTCCTTTTTCTTTGCTCTCCTTGGCACTTTAGCAGTACGTTTTCTCGATGTCTTTGGCGGCCCTTTCTGCCCTTCGGCGGCTGCTTCCGTTGCAGTGACCCGCTTGGAGCCCCCAGTTTGATTCTCTGGGGGACTGACGGGGTCGGGCTGAGTTGCGAGTTTATATGCTGCCGTTGCTAATCCAGTGATTGTGCGAGGTTTCTTTTTCGTTGCTGCTTTTCTCCTGGGTTTGGCAGGTTCATCATCTCCTAGTCTATTTCGCTCTGGTCTTGTAGACACAGCGTCTATCAGTTTACGTTTGCGAAAAACACTGCCATCATCGTCTGATCTATTTGTTGTTGCCGGAGTCGAGTTGTCGCTGCATTTAAAAGCTTCAAGAACTTTAGTAAATTTTGCTGACACTACCACCTCTTCGTCGTCCAGTTGAGTATCGGATTTATCGGCTTCAGAGATAATTGGCGCCTTCTTCCTCGGTGGGGTCCAATTCAAGCGTCTCCCAAGGGCTCGTTCAATGTTCAATGGTGCGTCTGGAGGTAGATTCGTAAGAGGCGTGTCTAGGGTTTCCTGATCGTCCGGTAAGGGTACTGGCTTTTTGAAGTATAGGCTTTCAGTCATGGGTCCGCTTGACGGGACAGCAAAAAGATCTGCCTTCGACATTGGCCCTGCGGGTGAGGAAATCAATATCGGTGTCGGAGGGGCAGCATGGCTGGCACGGCCGCGTGCCACACCATTGTCGGCCGATGGCCGTGGCTGTGTCTCGTTGATGCTGTCTCTATAGTGCGGTTCGTGGATGACGACTTCGGGGCTCGGCAGCACGACAGCATTCTCGCCTGAGGGATGAGCTGCAGAGGTGAAGGCAGATCGTAAGCGCCGGGTACTCGACGTTGCTGGTGCTTGAAATTTGAAAGCAGATGGCTTCAGCGGCTGCAATCCTGGGTTTTGAAGCGAGGGGAGATCTGGCGAGGAGGATATCACGAGTGGAGAAGTTGTAAAGCGACGAAGCGGGCGTGACGGTGACGACCGGAACATTTCAGGGGAAGACATTGCGCCGCTGACATTTGGTCGAGTGCGCAGAGCGCATCTCGAACCAGCGAAGCGCAGCAGGATGATTTTTTTTTTTCAAGTTGTATTCTTCCACAGACAGGATTTCCAAAGCACTCTTCACTGGGTGATTGCGGCGCGTGTTCTGTTGTCCCTGCTATAGATATCTACCTTGGTTCCAGTGAAGTAACACTGGAAGCCCAAAGTGGATAAATCGCACCTGCCAAACTGAGGGGCTGCCGCTTTGGCGTTGAGTCGCGACTCTGTACTGTGATTGGCCCCATCTAGCTCGCGAGACACCCACGTTTTCACATGATGCAGCACGTGACGCACAGAAAGCCCTCCCCGCCCCACGAAATTATTGAACGCCAGGGCAAATTTCGAGATTAGGAATTTGTGAGGCTATCCCACTTTGTGTGCATTTCACGACAACCTTCAAATCCCCAAACCACCCACCACACAACACCGTCAAAATGGAGAACGACCGTGGCGAGATCGTCGATCTGTAAGACAACCTCCGAGAAACCCCCCGAATACCAATTCGAATACCAGACGATTATTTTGGCCGAATGGAAATATGAAATGAAGTGGTGCTAATGATGCGACTCCGATTGACAGCTACGTCCCCCGCAAGTGCAGCGCTACCAACCGCATCATCAAGGCCAAGGATCACGGCTCTGTCCAGATCTCCATTGCCAAGGTTGACGAGAACGGCCGTGCCATCCCCGGCGAGAACCACGTCTATGCCCTCTGCGGCTTCGTCCGCGCCATGGGCGAGTCCGACGACGCTATGAACCGTCTGACCCAGCGCGACGGTCTCCTCAAGAATGTCTGGAGCGCTCAGCGATAAATGTGGTATATAATGACGGGAAAACGAAAAAAAATTAGAGTGAAAGGTGCATAATACCCGGACGAACGGACACTCAAAGAAAAATAAGCATTCCAACAAAGGGAAATGCTAACGAATGCCGAATTAGTTTCAGGGATTGGTTTCGGGAAAGGATGCATTTGTGGAACTTGGAATTGGCCTGCATTTAGCAAAATCCAATTCGAGGCGTCTCGGGCTCGATTTCGAAGACAAAAAAAAATACGAATTTTGACCAAAGCTCTTGCGAGACCCCGTGGAAGTGATTTGGTTATGCCTTTGCCGTGTCTTGTGTGATGCTCCCACCGGCTGGAAAAGTCTTCTCTTGCACCCGGCCGACACATGTTTCGTCTTGTGGCAGCCATCCCGATTGCTGAGAATTCTGAGGCTACTTTGATAGTCTCCAAGCCGCAGATTTATTCGTGGCCTTACAAAAAGCCGTGACAGCTGAGATTACTTGTCACGGTACAGATACGGGTCGAACATGCTATATGGTAACACTTTTGCGTATTGAGAACAACTGCCAACTAAACTAATATTAGGATACATACATGGTCAGGTGCAAGTCACCAACGAGGTCAAATGCATGGTGTGGCTCTCATGCCAGCGCCGCCTTGTATGCTGCAAGAGCCCGCGCCCGGCATTCGCCGTGCTGGACAATTGGCCTGGGATACCCATTTTTCTTTGCCTTGTCCCCTGCTCCACGACTATACGGCTCATGGATCTGTTTATTATCGAGATCTTTCAGCTCAGGCACCCACTGGCGAATGTAAGCGCCGTCTGGGTCGAAACGCTCACTCTGTCGAAGCGGATTGAAGATGCGAAAGTACGGCTGCGGGTCGACACCAACACTGGCACTGAATCCCCAGCCGCCACTGTTGCTCGCGAAATCGCCGTCCACAAGATTCTCCATGAAATACTTCTCACCCATCCGCCAGTCAATGAGGAGATCTTTCGATAAAAAAGAAGCGACAACCATGCGTGGTCGATTGTGCATGTAGCCTGTGTGGTTGAGCTGGCGCATCGCCGCATCGACAATTGGAAACCCAGTTTTGCCCTCACACCAAGCCTTGAAGTGATTCATGTCATAGGACCATTCAATGTCTGCGTAGGCGGGCTTGTATGGCTTGTTCATACTGTAAAACATCCCGCGTTAGATATCATGTACCATTGATTCAAGCCATGGCGAGAATGCTCACCAAATGTGCGGCCACCTCACCAAGACATGACGATAAAAGTCTCTCCATGCAACCTCGCTGATCCAAACCTTGATCCCGTCGATGCCTCCATCCAGCTTCTTGGATTTATTTCTGTCTCTGGCTGTGCGGACGCAGGTACGTGCACTAATTGTGCCACTGGCCAAGTGCACTGACAGGCTGGATGTGCCGTTATCGCTAGGGATATTTCTCTGGACGCTGTAATTGCCAATTCGCTCTTCACAGAATTTGAGTAGGCGAGCCTTCGCTTCATGCTCACCGCATGGCCAGAGAGCATGAAATCGCTTCTGCTCCTCCTCAGTCAGTTCCTTGCCTTTGGGAGCTGTGGGAATCTCGCAATCAAAGAGCTCCTGCAACTTCTTTCTGGCTGTTGGCGGATTCTTTGGCGGCACGTCGTGGAGTTCCAAAAGGTCCAGATTGGAGTGTACGTGAGACATCCAAGAACGATACCATGGCGTGTAGACTGCGTATTGGTTGCCAGTGCCGCTGCGCAGCTGGCCGGGAGGCACAACACAAGTGTCATGGACGACTTCAAAGGATTTGCTCTCGCGAGCTAGTAGTCTCAGTAGCTTTGTCTCCCGACGCAGCTCGTCCACTTCGTACTCCAGGTTGGCACACAGATGGTTACAGCCCCAAGACTCAAGCAGCTCGAGTATACGGCTTGGAATGCTGGCTCGCTCCTCCACCGTCTCGACATACATCGGTATGTCTAGTTTTGCTAGGTCATCCCTTAGCACCCTTAAAGTACGAAGCATAAAGTCGACTCGCACGGGTGCTGTGAGATGAGCCTTGAAGTCTTGTGGGCTGACCAAATAGAAGCAGACGAGCGGAACATCCATTTCCTTTGCTTTCTGAGCCGCCAGAGACAGGGCAGTATTATCAGTACAGCGTAAATCCGTCTTGAACCAATGCGCAACAGCTGCGCCTTTCGTAGTTTTCTTCATTGCCTCTGCTGTCTCGCGCTGAGCAATGACTAAGTTCTCCATGGGACGATGCAGAGCCTCTTCAACATAGGCAAGCGCTCTGGTATTGCTCATCTCTGGCGGGTAGTAGTCGCGCAGTACAATCCCATACTTCTCAGCAGTTTCAGACGCAGGATGCGGCTCACGGAGTTCATCGTCATAGCTCATCGTCTTGGGTTTTTTGTTACCGTTCGCAGTCTCAGTCGGTTTGGCGCTGGATTTGCGCTTGGCAGCTTTTGGCGGCATGGTGTAGAAATTTGCAAGCAATTGCAACCTTTGCGGGATTATCAACGGGAATGCTCCGGTGGGATGAGACGAGTGCACGATTCGACGCGTTAAACCAGCCGTGCAGTGATTATGCATGTAAGTGCGAAAGTGGACGAATCAAGCTGGATTATTGCCGCAAGCAACCAGATCTAATTTCTCGGTAAACAGATTGATGACATTAAGCTTAATACAGTAGAGTAGACTGAGTAGCGGAGCGGTTGACCATGATAAATTTAGGAAATTGCAGCTGGGCCCAAGTGTCATAACTTGGTTTCCAACTGCCCCGATTTCCTACGCGTCATAGCAGAGCTGCGGATCGGGACAGATCTGAGCGGATCTAAAATGTGAAAAAGAAAGTTGCGGACAAGGAGCTTAGGAGGGGTTGACGTCCAGACTACAAACACCGTTAAGCAGAAGAGATAGTGGAAAAAGGAAACAAAGAAAATTTAGTTGCCGTATTCAAACGCTGGAAATACATCGCAAAAGGCAAAAATGAGAATAAAACTATGACAGAAGAAAAGAAATAATTCTTGCAATTAGCCCCCTGCCGGACTCGAACCGGCAATCTCAAGATTAGAAGTCTTGCGCCTTAGCCATTAGGCCAAGGGGGCTTATTCTGACAAATTTTGCTCTAATTTCATACTATAAGCCTTGAGATCTCTCATCAAACCTTCCAAGCTCTAATGTATCAGTTGGCTGCACCCTTTAGTCCATCAAATCTGCCTTTTTCTTTTCTTTAATTTAGCTGTACTTTAATTTATCGCTGCCACGATTTTCCACGACGAAATTGCCTGTTGCCTGTACTTTTGCGAATTTTGCAGCTTTCGTCTACTGCCTCTACGACTACGAATGGACCGCCTTGGAGCAAGGGCTTAATATACGAGTGCACAATTAAAATCATTCGCATCTAAATAAAATTTCCCCCATGCGGTGCCATTATCGTCCGCAAACGTTAGGTCCTGTAAGTATTGACATCGTCCGCTGCTTGTGCTAGAAACCAGTGCTGCGTATGCCGTATGTGGCTCGCCGAAAGCTGAGCTGGCTTAGAACATGCTGGAAACCGTACCAGTACCTTAGGCAGTCCAGCATTGCATATAAACACACCATTTCTCTACACAAAGTGAGAATTGCGTCCATTCAGTAGAGCTCGAAGCACATTATCTAGTTCAATCATCCACCGCTTCTGGCCAAAGGCCACAACCGGTCCGTATACTAGAGCAGAGCAACCTACAGAACAGAGGTCTCAACCGGATCACCTGTACTTCCCACGTCCATCCCCTTGTTTAACGAGATATCTGATAACCAAACCGGAATGGCAAGTCTGAAGCTTGAAAGAGTCGACAAGCTGGTTCAGGAGGACATTGCCGGTCTGAACTTTAGCTTCACCATCAACGCCGAAGTAGCCAGACCAATCAGCCAGTTGGAGAATGCTTTGCCCTTTAAGACATCAGTCCTTCCTGAGAGGACCAAAGATTTCGGTTTCACGGAAGAAGAGTTGCAAGGCGCTGATGGCATCAACAAGGCCATTTTCGTACTTCGAGCGGATAACGGTCGCATCTACGGGTATGCGGCTGCGTCAACGTTTTGGAATAAAATGGTTCAGCTCGACTACATTGGACTAGATGTGAGTATCCGAGGCAGCGGCAATGCACTCCGTCTTCTTGAAGCTGTTAAAAACTGGACGCGTGAGATTGGCTTGACTGCAGTCCGCATTGAGGGGCAATCCAATAATGTTTCAGCCTGTCGATTTTACAAAAAGGCTGGGATGATATTTGGTGGCTATGATGAGCATCTTTATAATGCAATTCCAGACAGCCAAGGCGAAATTGCAGTCTTTTTCTATGCGCTATTGCACTCATCTGGCTAGCTACTTGACGCATGGGCGAGCAGGCTATCAAATTGCTTAGGAAGGACATAATTGGTTCGACACTATTGCTATTGCTATTGTTATTGCTATTGCTATTTTAAATGAAAATAAATTAACAATGTGGGAACGTCGTTAGTATTTTCTCCCAGAACTTGTCGAATTTTGGCTGCCTGCAGTGCGGATTATTAGCGTGGACTTGTACACGCCTTGCAACCCCTGTAGCATTCACTGCACTGGAGCTCACCGCTGCGTACGGCGGTACACGTTGAAGATGCCTGCTTTTCGTCATTCTTACTCTGCCCAAACATCAACGGTAAATGCCTACTGTCACAGCGCGGCACAGGAACCGCCTCGGAATGAGATCCGTAAAGTATTATATGCCAGCGTGTGATTTACTGCTCCATCGTGCTCTAGTTCGCTTTTGCCGACCTATTTTTCAACAAACGATTGTCCGTCGGCACCTGAAAAGCTTCTTCTAATAGCTCGCTGCCTTGTTTGAGTGTGCTAAAGAAATCATTCGGCTACCATTTCGCTGTCATATTTTTAGAAATTGCAAGTTTTACTTTCAAGAGTCACCCAAGCTGTAAAACCCCGGTCAAGGGCCACCAAATCATGGCTACCCCAACGACATGGCGGCCCCTGCGACTCTCAGGGGCAGGAAATATGCCGCCATTGCTGGTTGCCTTTGAAACAAAGGCGTCCGAGTATTCCATCCAAATTACGGACATGGCCAACGTCTGGAAAGAGTCAATAGGGAGGAAAGCCATTTGTATCAGAGCCTGGGGGGAGAACACGAGCATTGATCCTAGTGACACACCAGAGAACATGACCCAGTTCCTGCAAACTCTTCGCAGCGCATTAGACGCAACCGTGTCTGGCCACGATCTAACCTCAGTTACTCTATCTCGGGGATCCGTTGCCGACTCGGGCGAAGATGGGCTGAAGTTGGTGGCATCTTGCAAACTCGCTGGCTTTGAGCCGTTGAACTGGCCCTTTCACTTGACACAGGGGTCTTCTGTAGCTGTTGCTGCTGAATTTGCAATCCCTCTTCTTGAGACTCTCTATTCCAGGAATCGCCAGGTCGACATGCTGCTCGAGGCACTGAAACACAAGGATTCAGTCATAGCAAAGCTCGCCGACAAGCTCGAGGCTACAGGCACGGGTTTGGAGCATGTATTCACCGCGCTGTCCGGCCGCAAGAAGGTGACTCGCGAGGCTGCAGACGATAAAATAAAGGGCCTGGCTCCGTTTGATGAGCACAAAATGAACGCCGAGTTTCGCAACAACACAAACCAGCCGAACGATGCAACGGAGCTCATTCAAAGGGTGTTTGGCGGTACAGGTACCCTGGCGGAGAGTTCTGTTACAATTGAAGCAGCCAGTTTGGATGGTTGGTGGCGCAGCTTCAAAAGCACTTCGAGCTTACCACACCGTTCCGCGACAAAGGCAGTAGAGAGTGATAACGCGTTAGAAGCAGCAGCACCATCTTCGCCGCCTGATGCGAAGGATGTTGGAATGACAGAGGCCTCTGACGACGACGACGGCGACGACGGCGAGTTTCAGATGCAGTCTACTCCGCCGCGCCTTAAATACAAGCACAATGGTGCTCATAAAACTTCCAAGCAGCCATCGCCGCCCCGACAGCTCATAAAGGAGGAGAAATCTTCGTTCCAGGGACAAAAGAAGACCGGCAGTCGTCTTGGAGCTATTGGCGGTGGGAAGAAGGAGGAGCTACCGCCTCCCAAATCACTGAGCCCACCTGCACATACCAAAAAATCACCAGCTTCGGTAGACGACGACGAGACTGCGTCGGAAACCGCTAGTGACGTAGACGAGACTGCATCTCTGCCTGACGAAACCGCATCATCCCCGCCAGCACATCGGGCTGTACCCTCGCCAAAGAAACCTCCCGCGAAAACGGGTGGTATGGGCCGCATTGGGGGTGGCCAGCCGAAAGCGCCCCCAGTTCGAGATGCAGCAGCCACTGTCGACGCGGAGCAAACCAGCCCTCCTACGGAAAAGGCTCCTCCACCAGCATCAGCAACAGCGAAGAGTGAGCCAAGCTCACTAGCTGCACCAAAAAGATTCGGTGTAATTGGGAAGCGGATCGGTGGCGGCACGTCGAAATCAGGCGATTCAACGACAGTGGATGGCATGCTACGCGGTCGTGGAACGTCTCGAAATGCGTCTGCAGAGGCCAAGAGGGAAACCTCACAGGAGCGCGCGGATAGAAAACGCGCGGAACTCAAGAAAGAATTGGAGAAAAAGGCGGCGGCGGGACCAGCAAAGAAGAAGAGAAGGTTTTGAAAGTCGAGATGCACAAAGTTCTGAACTGCAGAGAATCATGTTCTTGCGATGCTCCTTCTATTCCATGGTACATTGTCTGCAATCGCTGGCATATTGACGAAACAAAACATGAAACCCCATTATCTATGCCCTCCATCCTCAACACCGTTCGGCTTTGGAATAAAGACCTTGACAGTCAGGTCATTCCCTGACGAACCCTACGCTCAATATGTGGTTGAACGAGGCCGCTTCTGTAACACAGTCCTGTATTACAACCGTTATTTATGCCGAGTGGTTGTCATTGTCTTACCTACTCGCGTGCGCCAGCACCGTCACCTCGTGTGCAAGTTGTACGATTTTCCTTCTTTTTTTGCCCACACCCCTTCTATCTCTCCCAATACCTTCGACTACCACTGCCATTATCCCAAGCGGCCCGACTGTAAACAACTGCGGGGACTCCATCTTCGTCTAGTGAAACAGTTGAACATGGTGTCACTGCCGTTTGGGCAGCGATGGGAAGGAGCACAAGCGCGGGCGCGTTGCAGGCAGAAAGCTGTATTTGAATGTAGTAACGTTAGGAGAAAAGGGGGGGTGAGGAGTATATGGGAAGCACAGTTCCTGTCGTGCCATTGTTCACGTCCTGATGTCTTGCTGTCCTTTTTTTTTTTTTTTTGCGTCGGCGCTGGACAGGCTGGATTACGAATGGTTTCGAGAAACTTTTCCGCATTCGGATCTTGTGATACGCCAAATCAGCCTATTTGAGACGACGCATGTACCGAATTCGTGAGGCAGGCGACTGCGGTGGAAGGCATGACGAGCGGTCTAGAACTGGAAAGGGGAAGAGGATAGCGGTACACGAACCGGACAAGGGTTGGACAAACAGAAAAATTTAGAGAGGGAGCAAAGACATGGGCAGGTGTAGCCTAAATGCACCTGGCTGAGTTGCACATGGGCTGATGTTAACGTTTTTGGCTTCCATGATCTTGGTCTTGGTGAGGCCGTGATGTGTCTATGGCAAAAGCAGTAACATGGAATATGGGGTATATGCAGGCCGGAGGTGGCAGTTTCAAACGTTGTGGGTGCCAGTCGAAAAGTTTTATTTCATTTATTCCCGAAATATATATTCCTCTATTTGCTTTTGTACTATTGAAGCACCTTGGTATAGTGAATAACTCTCCCGGTACACGTCTACTTGCATGTGAGAGCTACAGAATCTAGTAATAATGCCATGTGAATGTAGATGTGTACAAGAACTACAATTGCCATGGGTGCAGTCCCTTTTCACAACACTATCTGTGCACCGGTATGCTCAATCTACGTTACTTCCCTCGCCTCCTAGCGGCGATGATTGTTGACGAGGCGTGCGCCTGGGCGGATAATGTCGAAGCCAAAGTTTCCACATTGTGACGGTGGCGACGTGGACCCATGCGCAACTAAGTTGTAAACCGTTCAGGTTGTCCTCCCAATCCCTTGTCTAGCTAGCACAGCCAGGCTCCATTCAGCATGGGGGAAAGATAGATGGAGGGCATTGGCCAACGCAATTCAGTGGAGGCCCTTATGACGAGAGATTCGGAGAAGCTATGCCTGCAGCTTCCCTCTGTTTACGCAATCTGCAGGCCAGAAGTAGTATAGCCAACTGTAAGTTGCAATACAACTGTTGTTAACACAATTGGAGAAACTCATCTTTCCTCACGGCTACTCCGATCCATCCCAAGAAATCCGCCGGGGGCTGGCCTGAATCTTGCAAGGGTGTTCCATTCTGCGTCTGCCTAGCGTCGTACTCATCTTGCCTTTTTTCGGAATTTAAACGGTGTGCAGCGCCTTACCGGAGGGGATGGGAGCGGAGAAGGGGGTCGACGGCCTGGACCTTGTCCCGTAGAAGACTACTTGGTGCAGACACCCTTTCCATGTTCAGAATACACAACCAAAAAGACTGTGGGTAGCACTGCAAGCGTGTCTGCTGCTTTTTGCCATTTGCCACTGCTGATCTCTACATAATTTGAAAAAGAATTATTCCTCCGATTTTTTTTGCAAGATAAAAGAGAACCTCCACAACTTGGTCCCCGGTAACTATCGATCGGAAACCCGTGGCCACGAAAGGACTTGTTCAAGTTTGGGGAAAGAGGCTCACGCAGCATCATTTTCTAAAATTGGGAATTCTGCGAGGGCTATTGAAAAGGGGGTGCCCATTCCCTATTTCATCTCGTTTAAAAAAGTTTGGGATTTTTCTTCAACAGTGGCCTTCTGGAGAGTGTTACTAAAAGGTGCAGCACCTGACACCCAACCACAATGTCTTGAGTTGGGCAAGATGGACCTCCCTCCCATCAAAAAATTGGTATTGTTCTTTCTATTCAACTACTAAAGCAGCTTAGTCCGCCGCTGTTTTCACCAATGGAACTGCTTAGGGGGGCACCATCCCAAAGTGACATCTCCACGGGGCGTTCAGCCCATGTACAAGGCGTCCAATGGGCTGTTGAGCATGGAAATACCACACCCTAATACCCCTGTCGATGCTCTCTTTTACGCATTATTAGCGGGTGCGCCAAATCTGAACGCCGGGGTTCCGCTTTGGAGCAAGACGCCGAAGCAAAGCTCGCCGATTTTGAAAGTCTAAAGAAGCACTAGCTATTTACGCCCAAACTATGAGGGGGCGTGAAGAATGAAGAGGGCTAGGAGTAGAGAACCGCTGCGGGCGTTTTATTCACTAGTTGAATTAGTCCAGACTAAAAAAAGTGTTCCAGGCTTTAAAAAAAAAGTGAACAGCCTGACCCGAAGATGGTGGCTTGGTTTAGTGCGGGCGTTTCGTGGCTCGACAGTGTCTTGGAGCACCAGCCCCAGGATGGCTCCATCGTCCTGCTGCATCTCATTCCCATGGGCCAAGAAGGCAAAAGAACGGGGTCGGAGGCAACTGCAGGAAACGTCGGCAACACCTTGATAGGAAGTGGCCAACAGCAGTACCCTTTTTCACAAGGCGAGTCC
Source organism: Zarea fungicola (assembly GCA_900169235.1). Taxonomy (NCBI): domain Eukaryota; kingdom Fungi; phylum Ascomycota; class Sordariomycetes; order Hypocreales; family Cordycipitaceae; genus Zarea; species Zarea fungicola. The sequence continues at coordinate 66,885 of FWCC01000148.1, forward strand.
ACGTGCGTGATATTGAGCTGCTAGATGTGGTTAGCAACAGAAGCCCAATGGAGAAAGAAAGCTAGGGCTTCGCTGCCACTTAAACTCGCATCCTTTTCTAAACTCACACACCCCAGCCGTAGCCCTGTCTGAACCATCGATGCGCCTTCTTTCCGACGTTGACTCCAACCACAACGCCACGAACAAGGCAAAGATCCTCGACAAACTGACCTCTGCAAAGCCTCAAAATCGCATCAGCTGAATCATGCAGCCAATATTCTTCTTTGGGGGCTTCCATTTCCCTTCTCCCCTGTTACTCAAAATGGACTGGCGTGGGTGGCTCGATGGCTTTTCAACTCCATTTTATCCATCTTCCGCACTTCCGGGGTTCCTCCTCCCCTCCCCAGACCTCCCTTCCTGTCACATTGCCCAGTCCAATTCTCAGTCCAATCTCTGTGTGTCTAGAGCACCACCATCACCCACTCCACAAGGTTGAAATGGCTGGGCGTTGACTCCAAAAGGCTCTGTCGCCCGCCATACGTGGGAAGTATTGGAGCCAGGAAGAAAATTCCACGGCACTATTCCTATTGCATGTCATTTAAGCGAAACAAGAGCGAAGACGTTTACAGTCTCTTGGTCAAATCTACCATGACGCTTCTCTTTTTTTTTTTTTTTTGGCTCCATGCCTACGGAGAAGGCTACGTTTTTCGGACATGCCAACTAGATTGGACCGATTGGCCAGCCCGATTTGCCTAGCCCGGTGATACACTCAACACGTCGATCATAAGGTTGCGTGGCCCCAGATAATTCTTGGCTCGGGTGCCTTTGTTGCTTGCAGCCGTAAATAGCGTCATCGTCCCTGAGAGGGGCCGCTGGGGTTCTCCCCTTTTCTCTTTGTCGTCTTGCTTGCTACCCCTTGGCCTCAGCTTTTTTGTTATTGTTATTGTTATTG